>JJOG01006357.1:0-14354 GCA_000715275.1 Gyrodactylus salaris
TCCTTAGTTTAAAAGTTAAGAAAATGAACAACCAAGATCAGTTGATAACTCTCAAAGAGTAATTCTTTGATTTTCGGAGATCTTCATGGCCAATTCTTCATCAATATCCATCCGAGGTCTCCCATTTTTCTTCGCATCTTCGAGGCTGAAATCTCCACTCTTGAACCTAGAGAACCAGCGCTGAGTAGTTCGAACATTCAAAACATCGTTACCAAAGACATCACATATTTCTTTTGTCGATTGGGTGGCATTAAGGTTTTTTTTGAACAAAAACAACATTATCCTCCTATAATTGAGATTTGACTTGTCACTTATCATCGTGTAATTTGCAATGATGAAATCTGTTTCATAGGAGTATTAATACTTCATATCGTTGCAAAAAGATTCAACTGATTAAAATATGCTCCATGAGAAATTATCTCACGAATCAAGGGTGTAAAACCACTTTGAAAATTAAGATTTTAAAAAACGACATTACTTTCCGATCGACCTAAGAATAGAAGTGAAAAGATCTATTCATTGATACTGATTCCAAAGACTGATCATTTGGACGAAGAGATTGACCCTAGGATATTGATATTCTAGAACAGGTCAATAGATGCCCAAGGCTTGAAATGCGTGACACAAGACAACAACCTCAGATAAGAGTAGAAACGACAATTCTGCATGCGAAATACAATTTTCCTAAGAAAAGGTCAAACTAGATCTGGAAACGTGACACGAGGCATTGTCCTGTTGGAAGATCATCTACTAACTCTCATGGTAGCAAATTTTCTCTTAAAATAGTTTGGTAATCATCTGACTTCATTCTGCTAGAACATTTCACTGATGAGCAAGTTTCTTCGGCCCAAATCATTATTGAACCACCTCCAATTTTTCTTGAGAGATTTAGTCAGCGTTTGTCTGCGGTATGCCGCCAATACTGATATTGACCATCAGGACCATCAAGATTGAATTGCTTCGCATCATTGAATATGACTTTGTTCCAATTTTTCGAATCTCGAATCATCTCCTCTTCCCGTTTGACTCTTCCATTTGGAGAATTTCCAAAAGGCCTGTTTAATTTTACACAAAAACAGCGACCTCTCTCATTGTGATCGACACCGACGTGGACGACATCTTCCAGAGAACAAGCATACAGCTTACGATGTTCTAAGGCTGGCGGAGTATTAGGATTCAAAGAAGGTCTACTTCGATTCTTAGTCGCAGTTTGATTCTTCGTCAAACTTGTACTGAGTTCGATAAGAAAGTTTCTTCGATTTGTTGGCTCTTTCTTTGCCAATCCTCCCTCTACTGGGTGGTGCCGGCATGAGAGAAGCTATTGACTCGAGCGATCAATATTGTTTGAAGGAAGCAGAGTATGTACCATCTCTTGGGCTTGTAGAGAGGCTTACTTCTGGATATATAGTTATCTTAAAAATCAACGCCACCCATATGTTTGTTATAGCTGCGGACTATTTCGGGTTTAGCTTGAGATGCATTCTTCTTTCGTAATCTAGAACACCTGACACTATGGTGGAGAGGAAGAAGACCATTGCACGAGGAAATCAGATGAATGGATCTTTCATTGTACCATTTTAGCAGACACAATTCATCATTCTTTCTCGTGAAATAATCGTACAAGATCGGAGATTTTTCCAACACATTTTCATATTAACATTGGAAGGCTAACACCAACTGAAGTGTTCTAATTTGCAAGTTTTGTAGGTTTTTTGCAACAGAAGCTAATATGTTATAGATATCACTATTTCTTCAAAAAGTTCGTCCGTTATTAACCAATGGATTCCTACATGATGCAGTTTATGATTTCCTCTATTTCTGGAACCGCCCTAACATATAAAAATTCTAAATATTTCTTTTTGAAGGTTGACTGTTTTGTTGTGAAGAATGTAATAATCCCAAATTTTCTTTCCCCACGTACCTTTCTCATAAAGAAATTTATGTTAACTCTACTCAAAAGGAAGGTGACGAGGAGCTTTTATCTTGGTTATTTAATGATCCAGAAAAGGACAAAACTATAATAAAAATCTTTTTCCCTTATGTTAACCTAAGCGCTTGGGAGACAACAGGAAGATCAAACCTTTAAGTGGTTTTTCATTATCCCCAACGTTCTTTGCACAACCAAATCGTTCACATTTCCAATTATTAAATCAAACCTTTAAATTTTCAGTAGTTGAAGATGCAAAAAGTCAGAAAATGAAAAGTGAGTGTATTCAATGTCTAAGTCACTCCCAAGTTTTAAAGATTCTTTCTCTCAAGTGTTCCTTGTGCCTCTGGTCATCTTGTGTACAGTTCTGGTTGCTCTTATGAGTTTCTTCGTCTATTAGTAAGTTACTTTCAGGCATAAATTTAGAAATTTCTGTACGCGAAATCGTTGCAAAATTATTCGAGACCTCATCTACTCATGAGCAGAGTATCAAGTAGTATTGTGTTTAAGTCTTCAGTTCTCGATACCATTAAAACCTCTCATGAGAACCCGGCAACTCAATTTAAAAAAATGTTAATAATTAGTGTTTTTCGATTTCTTCAAACTCCGTTAATTTATCCAGTATGTACAAGCAGAGAAATAAGGCGAAAAAGTCCTCTGATACCATGCCACCGCCGCCCGCTTATTCTTCGCAGCACAACAAAATGGCCACTTCAGCTCCGTCGTATGTGTTGCAAGAAAAGTTGAGAAATATGGATAATACGTGAGCTGACGAAAACATTGAATACAAAATCCCCATTATCCTAAGAGTACTTCCCCATCTCAACCGATATTTCAATGGAGAGAGTAAACATTAATACTTTGAGTTAATTTTCTCTCGATAAGAAGATGAAAGTGCACAGCAATTTAAATGTGGCTGTAAAAGGTTCATTGTGACATGCGCATTTAAAAGTCTCAGTTCTTTCATCTTACTAAAGTATTTAATGACTTACTAAAGATTGCACTTTGCTAATTCAATCTTTTGTCCTTCTTCTTCTAATGGCCTGAGCAGAAATCGTAGGTCGTTTAGTTATACACAATCAATAAATATATTTATTAACTCAAATATGAATGAGCGTAGAGGAGGGACACGAATATATAAGCGGTAATGAGCCAATAAAAGTTGAGATAGAAAAACATGCCAAACTTATTGGCTAGAAAAGGATTGAATTCATAATACAGTATTATAAACAATTTGGTTTCACGAGTTCTCACTTTTAGACAGAACAACTATGACGAAGCTGACGACAACAGCATCGGGCCATTACATATGAACTCAGCCCAGGTGAAGAATCCATATTTTCAGAATGGAAACTGATCAAAATATGATCTTGGATCATTCAACTATCAAAAACCTTGATACATTGAATAATTGGAAGAAAAAGTATCATAAAAAAATTATTCAATACCGGTTATCTTTTTCTTCTACTTTCGTTAAATTCTTTTTGGTTGAATAGATATTTTTTGCACATTTGATAATGCGGTTGAGCTCAGAACGCTCAAGGTCAACGCTCATCTATCGGCTCAACATTGATGGTACGTGTATAGTATACACTGTATACTTTTTGGCCTCGATTACACCGTAAATTAAATTTATTGAAACCAAAATGAGCTCAATAAAGTGTGCTCAAAATAAAGCATATTTTCCTGGTACCTTAGACATGATGGTGCAGATGGCTCAGAAATTTTCAACGAAAAAAGTATTCGACTGCCATAAGAATTGGGCCAGAAGGGCTTTTTCAAACGTAAGATGAGCTTGATGCATTGTTTTTTTCTGGTCAAGAATCCGTTATAAAAAATCCTTAGAAATAAGGGTGCGAGAATTCTGTCAACTAAATTAGAAGAATTAAAAGATGAGCGGCGTTCCTGCATTATGGGCCAGAAGATAAGTCTGAATCATCAAGACATTAAATTCCTCCTTTAAAGTCCAGTAGACCCATTATAAATTAAGGAGTTTCATGTACGAGGACCTTATCCTGTTGCTTTTTTATCAAAATTTTGATCGTCTATATAATCCTAGATCCAAAAAATGTCTTTAAAATAAGATTTAGTTATGTTACTTTTGTTTCAATTAGCAGTGGCCTACTGTATATCATCAGTCTGAAATACTTTTTTCATCTTGAAGAATAAATTGATTCGACGAGAGATAAAAGGTTTTGAGTAGAGAAAGATAAACCAATCAGAGCAAAGCTTGAACTTGATATATAATTTACGCCAAGACTAGTATGATTAATGGAATAAAAAGTTGAAGCAGAGTGTTGGAAAAAAGGTATTGAGAATTAATATACCCTTTGTAGATAAAATCAATGAAAAATACGAATTATCTACCTCATTCATTAGAGGGTGTGTTCAATAGATGACCACAATAATGTTGAGTATTTATCATTGCATAATACAGCATACAAATTTCGATTTCAATCAAAAATCAATACCTGAATTGATCGTGATGATAAAGATTTTTCATATTTTCTCTTCTACTCTTCTAATGAATAGATAAATTTCGTCAAGATGTAAACAGAGAAATGGTAGTGAGAAAAAAATAAATTTAATACTGCATTCCTGATTCATGTAACTTGCAATTAAGATTGAATCGAGAGAGAGAAAGTGATTTTTGATCATATTTTTATGTTGCATCTCCAATTTTCTGGACAAACACTAAAATTAGCATTTTAAGTCTGCAAGTCCATTTACAAAGTGTGTGCAGTAAAAGTCAACATTTATGACTTGGGATACCAATAAAACAAGAGAAGATTATTTTAAGAATCATAAAATACTAATGTTGAGTTACCCAAGACTCGTGAGTGTGTTGTAATTGCCACTAGTTTTCATTCAAAATGAGAATAGGTTTTCACTTCTAATCATCCGTGATCCTATGGGAAAACTTTTTTGCCTTAAAAATCGACTTTGGAATCTTTTATCGTAAATAAAATAATTTTAATAAATACAATACCATTTGAGAACGGTATTTAAAATACGCAACATTGAAATTATTAACGCAGCTCATATGGATCACGAAAAAAACAGCCTAAAAATAGTTCGTGTTTGCTAATAATTACTACTGTATTTTAAAAATTCATTCAAAGTTTATCAAGAAATAATTGCTACAAATTATGTGTAGATAGAAATTATCTAAAACAGTGGATTTGATCATTTATCAAAACCTCATTTAAGGAAATACCTTACAAACGAAGAACTTATTTCAACCAAGAACGGTGGGGAATAAAAATTAGCAACTCTTGGGGACCGAATTCAAGGATCAAGAGACGTTAATACATGGAAATCCTAGTATTCCTCAAATGTAAGTCTTTGGTTCACTCTAATAATAGATGGAATCTTATTGACTATTTCTCAAGTTAAACATGATGTCTACAATTTATACGATGCACCATTTATTGCATACTGAAATTTTTTCTTATCCAACTAGAATTAAGGGATATTTCTCAATGACAATAGATCTGAATATTTTTTTAATTTTAAGAAATCCAATTTAGAGGATATTTCAAGGATAAAAATGTTTAGTTTTCCTAATGCTGGCGCCAGCCCTCTAACCCCATATCCTGAATAAGTATTCATAGAGACACAACAACTGTTTAAATGCAGATATATACGCAAAATATTCTCATTCGAATGATTTATTAACTGCTATTTATTATTTCATTATAATGTTTTTCTTTTGAAAACGTAATGAGACACTCATCAGAGATTGATCTTTCAACTAAGGATATGAGTTATTTCTATTTTATTCTGCTTCCTAATAAACACACTGCTACTTTTGGCAATGATACTATATCGGACTTTATTTATTTGATAAAAATGTTATATTTTGCATATCAGAGTTAAGAGGTCGATCTATTAACGATGCAAACTTTAATCTTGAATCAATAGATTAAAAGATAGAATTCAAATTTTTTGCTTTATTTTTGTATGAAAAAACTTTTCCTCGATTTTCAAATTATTAATCAATTTATTTAATAAAATTTAAAATAAAATATTGTCCAAGTGATAAAATATTTTTTTTGTAGGGTGAGGGGTCAAAATTATTTTGGCAGCAATAATATCTCAAACTTTTTGGAAATTAGCATTTTCAGGCTACCTTTTCAGAGGATTTTCTTGGGGTGAAAATCAACAGAAAGTGATAATCTTTTCTAAGGGTTCTGTAGAGGAGAATAAAGTTGATCAATCCCACAACGAAAAGGCTTAGCGAGTAGATTATTGAATTAAATGGACCAAAATAGCCATATTCATTGTACAAAATTAGCGTCAACCAACAAATTACTAATATTCTAAATACAAAAAAGGTTAAAATATTCAATACTGCAACAGTTTTATAGCGGATATCATCTTTTGATAGGCCAAACTTTGACAATAGCAACCTCAAATGCAGAAATACAGTGTTTATCTCCGTTAGGAGACACACAGCGAGATATCCGGTGGAATTATTGCTATTTATTATGAAAGCAAATCCTGAAATAACCTGGAGAATATAAAATGAAAATTTATTTTTTAAGGTCGATCAAGGTAAAAATATAAAGCTTTTGAAATTGAAAATCAAATTTTACTTTTTAACTAATTTAAACAAGATTTTCCTAATAGTTTTCTCCTGTTTCTCGAAATGAGCTTTGGTAAAATTATTTTACAATCAAGAATTTTCTTTGAGAGTTGTTCTAGGGTTGATAATTTTCTTCCATTATTCAGAAATGCTTCTTTAATACAGAGGTATACTTGTATAAACTGTTAACACCTTGTAAATTTAACACATTAGGTGTCAAAAATAGAAAAATAAAATCTTGAGTATCATAGGTTTGTTTAATCAGTCTACGACGTAATAAAGAATCTTCAAATGTCTTTGAATATTGTAGTTTTAAATAAATTCGCTTCTGTCAAATAATTTGACACAAATTGAAAAATACTCACAAAAATATGATGAATCATTACAGCTGTGCTAGATAATGCTTTCCCAATTGATATCATGTCAAAAAAGTCGTACAGGAAATATCCGATTGATAAACTCGCCAATATGGAAGGAATTTGGTTCTGCTCAAAGGATCGGATGAAGTAGATGTCGACATCGTAGAAAAGTCTTTAGAGTTGAATAAGAAATCTAATTACATAAATATTTCCGAGACTCCAATGATAAAACCGTGAACAATAGAGAGAATGTGGTTTATCATATTATTATAATTAGAATCATTATTGGCATAGCTTTTGAAGATGCAATACTTCTTTAGAGTTAGATTCATAATTTTGAAGATGATGAATGATAAAAGGGCGACGATCGTGAGAGTTTTTGCTCTTACATATTCGTCAGTATGCCCTTCCATTTTAAAATCTTATTTATTTCCAAACTCATTTTTAAAACAAAGGTACCAATATTTATTGTTTTATTAAGTTATTGGAAAATTTTTGAATTTTGATTTCAAATCCATTATCAATGTTTGTAACTAGTCGGACGTTTCCACTAATTGTTGTATTTCTCATCTTTTCATCTTCCGCTTATGAAAGTTATCGAGGGTAAATGGAGAGATAATCTCAATAATATTAAGAAGAACTTTACAATAACCCTCACCTTTTTCCTCTTAGATATTTAAAGTACAGGATTTTGACTGGAAATGATACTGTGCGTAAAGAAATTAAAAGGCTTGGCGATGATGTGAGTTATTTATTCATTCCTAAATTTATGTAAATAAATCTTTTCATTAGTGTCCTGTAACAGGGGCCCCTGTATATTACTTAAAAGAACAGATATCTCTTTAAAGATTGTACAATTACATTATTTAAAGGTCACAAACATTCCATCAATCAATATTTTTTTCTTGCTTACAGAAGCTTCTATCATTATGATACTGTTAATTTTACATAGATTTAATTATTATTAATGCTGATTTATAAAATTTATTACTTCAAACCACTCACTCCATATTATGGAGTCCATAATTATTCTCTTTGTATGAAATCTCCAAACTAGATTAGGTTATCCTCCCATAATCATCTTACAAAGAGCTGATAGTTTGAGTCAAAGACTGCTTTTATTTGAGATTTTCTACTAAATTAGTAAAAGAATTTAATTTAGCGCAAAATTGACTTGATTTAAAAGAAATTATAATAAAATTACGAAATATTTTTCTTCAAGTCCTCATGCAGCTGATCTGTTAATGGATTTAAGATCACGGGTTCATCTAAGATCAAGATATTTTAACGATCAAGCATATGACATGAAATTTTCATCCAAGATGTAATACAGGGCCTGTATGTCTTGCTGGTAATCGAATCATTTATAAATAGGACCGATTATAAGGATTAATCAATTTGTTGGTTTATTTTATTTTCAAGATAAATATAGCAAAAAAGGGTTAGGAAAGAATACTTAAAAGGCTATATCAAGTTTAAAAAGCCATTACACTTTTAGGAACTGATAGACATTTGGAAATTTCCCGCCCGTGACGATCTCACAATCGACTTTTTGGCATCTCCCATAAATATTGCAAAGGTTGAAAAAGTCATCAAAGACTTAAACATTACCAAAGTTGTCAGGGATACATCGGTGGCAAGGTAAACGAATTTTACTATTTAATTCATTCAAAATTATTTTACTACCTTTCATTCAGAAAATATCAATATTATTTGAGTCTTGGTTCAAAAATTTCTCTTTTGAATAAGAAGTTACTTAATCTAGCAAGATTTTGAAGAATTCTGGGACAGCAAAATATTCCAACATAAGGAAAATATTTTTCATAATATTACTTTTAAGTAACCATGTAATAAAAACACAAGAGAGAAAAATATGAAACCAATTCAAATTATGTTAAATTAACATTGTTAATGTATTGTTTAAAACGAATATTATTAGCCCTTAAAATGATCTGATCGATATTGTTAAAGATCATCTGTGAACTCTTTCAAAGTACAAAATAAATTATTTCACTCTGTAAAATATTAATTTGGTAAAAGAGTTAATATTTCTAGTTGAAGTAAAGAGGAATCAGTGTCATCTCTTAGCCCATCCTTCGTGTTGGCGGTTTTTTAAAAATTAATACAATTAATTCGTTGTTTATCCTCAAAAAGGCTGTTATTTTTCTTCGTACGGCTTACTGCTTCTGTTTTTTTAGCTAAAAATTGTCATCTTACATTTTTTCATTCGGTTTAAATTTGTTTCCTTGAATTTTCTTTTCGAGTTGATCGTGTCTGCAATTTAAAAAAAAAGAAGAATTTTGATGAAAGTTGAAGAATTTTAGGTCTGTTGAATTTTCATCACCAACATGCCTTTCTTGTCTTCTATTTCAACTGAATCAAATCTGATTCATATCTGAAAAATTTAACGCCCCAGGGGATTTTGACTCAGAAATTACTTTTAGAATTAATTAGTCTGCAAGACGAAACTTTCGATTATTTAAAGTTTAGTAAAAAAAACTTGTTTGAGAGAATCTAATCGAATCAAAGTTATTGTAATCATCATGTCAAATTGGGTTACAATGCCGCCATAGGAACATTTTTATATTTCTTGGGTGAGGCTTAAAAATAGTCACTTTTCGGAAAAGTAAGCCATGTTTGGGCAAAAATTTACTTGAGTGATTTAGCTTCTTAGACTCTTGCAAGTTCAGATTTTCCATTCGAACCGTATGAAGCGGCCAATTTAGAATTTGAGAAATTCACTTATATCCTTCAAATTCTTTTAACTAAGAATTAATTTTAAAAATATATATTTTAATCAATCTACTCATAAGTAGAAATTCTAAGAATATTCATATTATTATTTTTTGATTAATCTCCGCTAGAATTTAACTGCTTATTTATTAAGCTCCATGCACTATTTGAGTCTTCTATATTTTGAAGTCTGCTGATTCATGCGGGAGTAATTAAAATCAGAAATTTTCTTTTACAAAAAGAAGTTTCAGTAAAATCCAAAATGGCAGATGTGATTGTTTTACTTGGAATGAAGGTTAATAGAATAGATTTTATACAGGAATTCTTCATTCATTGATACAGTGGAGGAAAAAAATAGTCAAAAATTTAGATATTCTTCTTGATTTCCAGCTCACGAATTTTTCTTTTCCATCATTTTTCTTACGCGCAAGCCTCGCTTATTGCAAAAATGAGAAATTTGATTCTAATCTTTAAATTCAATTTCGATGTGAGTCCCACTCCTCATGAATCGTTTTCAATCGATCTCAATATCCTCCAAGTTCTCAATCGGGTTCACATCGGGACTACAAGTAGACCAAGGTCAGATATTGATACAATTTCTTTCAAAATATACTATACTAGGTTTTACCTATGTCACTTCGTTGCAACTTTTTTTGATACGGAGTCCGTTGATTAATTCTCAAACCTAATTTGTAGATTCTCTTTCATGGCGCCATTCAAGAAAATTCGTATTTAACTTTAATAAATACCTTTAAAAATGAGAGACAAAATATGCATTTCGAGTATTTATGACTCAACAATGAATAAGACTTTTGAAAAAATCTCTCTAAAAAATCAGTCACCATTCTCTGAACGTGATTAGAATCTATTCATCTAAATTTGCAAATTTGACACACAATCCTTCGAACAATCCCTTTGTGATGTGCAGAGAAATAATGAAAAAATGGGGGCAGAGAGGTAAATGAAAAGGCTGGTTGCTGCATTCTGATTGGTTATTGAAAATCGTGATTTGAAAGAGATCTAGCATTGCTAGAGCCTAGGATTTTCGCTAGGAACACCCGGACCACATAATGGATGGTTGTATTAAATTTCATTCAGAATTCATCCTAGAAAGGTATTTCACTATTTTCATCAGTAGAAAATGTGGCCCACAACACCACCATATCCTCTTTACACCAGACTTGACGTGAATCATTTTTAATGCCACCAATAGTGAGATTTCCCATCAGGACGATCCAGATTGAATTTCCTTTCACGACTAAAGATTTTTTAATCATTTCTTCAGTCCATTGCAATCTTTGAACTTTATGTTGAGTTCTTAACAAAGTGATCATAGTCTTCAGTGAGGTAATCTTTTGAAGTTAAGATCTGAAATTGTCGCTTTTAGACTGCATTTGTTCCTTCGAATCAGATTCTTGGCCTTTCTTAACGTTTCTTGATCGACTTTTCGCGGTCTTCGTCTCGTTTCTTTCGTTTTCCTCTGACTCAGATGCCTCGAGAAAGTCGAATGTGCATTATTAAGTTTCTTAGCTATCATCCCCTTTATCATATCATTGACAATACGACAACGTGTCAGATAAATCAACAAATGACATAATAATGTAAATTGACTAAAGGTTGCAATTATACATTGCGATACACCAGAAAGATCTCATTTGATTGGCTATACCTTGTGATTTTTAGTATATAACCTGGGATGACTTTCATTTTTATAAAAGATAGAGCAGTATTTGGTGTATTACTTATTAACCCTTCAAGTCCCACGACATTTTTTTTCGAGGGAAAATCATGAAATATATAAAATACAATATTTAGATGACGAGAATTAAGAATCTGAAATTTTTATTCTGTTATCTCATTTAATTTCGGAGATATGAAGTGTGCTCTATAAGGCATTCTGGTTAAATTTTATAATAATACTACTTAAGAGCAACCAAAGGTATTTGTGAAGAAAACTAGGAATTTTATTTAAAACAGTTTCTTTCCTTGAGGTAACACAACCTCACGTTACATTTAGTACAAATAGTAGTACTGTGTGATGAGCATAGTATACTTCTTGCTCAGGATGTATGTTCTGGAAAATGATCCAATTTGTCATACCTGCAGCCGTCGACTGGAATTAGAGAATTTCTTGATTTCTTCTTAGGAGGTTCTAAACTCAATGTTGTTTCGTTCAATGATGGTCGTCCTCTTTTTAGAATGAATTCTTTCACTATCAATAATTTTCTAAGTTGACAAAGGTACTGTCTTCGAGGTATTTTTTTGATTTCCTTTGAATTTGACGTGAACTCTTGGTAAGAATTGACCGTTGCACTGATGATAATTTGCCAAAATACATATAAATACCATCGTTTCGACTTAATGGAAGGCTTGTATCTTGCAACGAGGGAATCATATAGATCCACTCCTCCAATGTTCTTGTTATAAGCATTTACTAATTTCGGTTTTGAGACAATCTCGTTCTTCCTCGTCGTTCTATCGTATCGTGACGATCAGAAGCTTTGACGCATGTATGTGTGTGAGTCATATCTACTCCTATTACGGTCTTTGATATTTCATTTTGTAAAAGGGTTTATTTGATACTATTTAAACTATCAAGAGAGAAAAAGAAGAACAAGCCACAGAATTCTTCGACAAACGCTATAAGTCAATGAAACTAGTCGAAACTTGTAAAATGCATTCTATCTACGAATGTCCGATACATTTTCTGAAGTATCTTTTTTAAACTGCTTTTCAGGTCATAGTAAAATGATATCTCTCCAATATTTGTCGAAAAACAGAGTTTGAACAAACCTTCGAGAAGATAACTCATCAAAATGTTTTACCAACAATAGGTTGAAAAGAACAACTTTTCGCGGTCTTCCTCTCGTTTCTTTCGTTTTTCTCTGACTCAGATGCCTCGAGATAGTCGATTGTGCATTATTAAGTTTCTCAGCTATCACCCCTTTTTGACCAATTTTTCCTTTCTCAAATTCAGACAAATGACAGTATCTAGATGACAAAAGTAAGACTATCCAATTTGAGGAATATCATGCATATACGTGTTTGACCGTGGGAGAAAATCAAGTGGTCAACTATTATTTTCACATCGAAATTGAGTTAAGAGATGAGAAACAAATTTCTCATCACATGCAATTTTTTGCTCAATTTTTTTCAAATGCAATATTTTTGGATTTTTCTTTCGCAAGCTAGATTCTGTTGGCACAAACGCCATATTTATGTATAGTTTCATATACTATCGTGCTAGTACGAGTAGATATCTCTATACTCTCAAAGCTGGTGTAGCTATATCGATACGATGATATCGGATAAGTTGCATGACTGAACTTTTATGATACATTCGAAAATACACTAATTAATATTACAGATTTAAAAATGAGTTTACATTCAAGATGCGATTTTCATATAACTTTATTTATAGACGTGTCTTTCAAAATTACAAAGAGAATATTAAAGCAACAAACTCAGACAAACTAAAGAGATCTAGACGATCCACTAACTCGAATCGCTTCGAGCATAATAGTTATCTTAGATTCAACGACGTGAGTCATATCCTTCTACTTTTTAATATTTGCTTCATTGTCATGTTTAAATTGATTTAATACATGTCTGTGACTTATTTATAGTTTTTGAAATTTTCTAACCTGTCATTTTATTCCATCTAGATTCCAATCCCATGTTTTTGCAATAAAAAACATGGTTTTGCTAAATTTTACATTCAGTACATCGCCTCAAGACGAGTAGTATCCTTAATGCATAACACATTTATTTACTCAAAATTTAAACTTTTATTCTAAAAACGACTCACTCAACAGTTTTTACATTAATCATTTGGTTACTTGGATATTAATACAATTTTTCCGAAATCTTGAATTTAAACTCTTTTAAAGTTGTCATTCATTTAAATAAGGTTTGCAATTCAAAATTTTGTATTGTTCAAGTCATAATATGAGTCTGACTCATATTAGGGTGTAGCTTTTGAGACCAAGGACAAGGGCTGAGATTCAAGGATTTATCAAGGAATTTCTTAAACCAAGGATTTGTGAATTTAAACAAAAATAATCGTATATTCTAATTTTTTGTTTGATTGAAGTAGACAATATTACTTAATATCAAAATGGATTTCTCAGAAATCATCTGGAAGTAGCAAAAAGTCCAATATTAGTGTCCCTGATAAATTTTAAGGATATATTTGAAACTCTTGACAAGTTAATATCACCATTCTATAAACTATTCTATATTTAGATCACACTAAGTGTCTTTAATGCTCAAAAATCATAAAAACCACAAATTTCTAAAGTTACTTCTTTTCTATTCTATTCTTTAAAACCGGTTAACCAGAATGATTAAAAATACTAAATATATTCTTGTTTTGATTGATTCATATTTTCATGTAGCCTTTACAACTAATAATAGAATATTTAGAAAATTTCATATTTGAAGGATTTAGTTCATATTATTCTACTCGATTTTAATTAGAAAGTTAGGTTAATAAAACAAATATATCTTGTATGTGAGGTTTTTTAATGAAGTTAGCTCTTATTAATATTCCTTGCCTTGGTCTGAAAAGCTACACCCTATCAGAATGGTTTAGAAAGAATAATTTAATTCCCGCGTTCCTCATCTATATAAGATTTCGTTTCATTATTAAATAGAATTATCAGTTCTATAAATAATATAGATTCTTCATAAGAATAAAGAAATATTTATTTATTAAGAAAAGAAGTAATATAATAGAATTTAAATT
>JJOG01006359.1:0-28658 GCA_000715275.1 Gyrodactylus salaris
CAGTCGTTCAAAAATCTATGTTTTACATTTCAACTTTGAGAACTTCCTAACCAAACACTTGAAACTCTAATTCTTCCAACATTATAAGTAGGGCTTCCAGAAAAGTGGAAACTATTTTCGAAAAGATGCAAAATATAATTGAAAGAGTGAATTTGCATCTTTTCTCACAGGCATTTTTAAGTGACGGGAATTAGTTTTTTGGGAAAAGAACTCATTTGATAAGCTATTGAGCGGATAAAAAAAATGTGCATCTGGTAGCCCTAATTATAAGAGTATATTTAAGGGTATATTTCAACATTTTATGGGTATATTATAGACGCATATTGAGCAATTTTAGAAGCATATTTATGGTTGCCCTGATTATCACCGACTACTTTTGGAGTATTTTGATAAAAGTTATTCTGGCTTCGAAAAGACCCACCAATATAAAAACGATTACAGATTTATCAATAAGATATACAGGGTATGTATTACAGGCTTAATTATTCGTAATAGAAACAACAATGAATATAACCCTCAACTATTCTTTAAACCCTTAAGTCTCGTTTCAGTCTTATCGAACCTCAAAAGGACAATAATTTCTACTCGCTACTCGGTATTCAAAGCCAGATCGAAAGCGCTATACTGACCAGTATATTTCTTCTGATAAATCTAAGAACTTTAAACAACCTTACTTGATACAAATTTACAAAAAAATTAAGAATATATTTAGTCAGAAGCTGCTATACTCAATCCGTCTTTCTTTTCGAATAGAAGAAAATTTTTTTCAAAAAAAATTAATTTAGATTGATTAAAATATATATCTGACTTGTATTATGACGAAAACCCAACTTTTATAGAATATACTCTTTCCGGACTTTTCTGAGACCGAAAAACTATTTCTGAGTTATTATAAAAAGTATATTTAATCAAATGGTCAATTAGTCTTGACTCACCAAGTCATTCTGTGATGGTACCTGGTCTGGGTTCTCGATTGAGTCGATGCTATCAAACTTTTGTATTGTCTGTGAGTTTTCACATTTATTCACATCTGAGTTGACGATTGGAGTGCGACCAGTGAAGCCGGCGTATTTCTGTCGAAAGATTTGCATAGACTTGACGTTTTGTAGACCATCATAGCCGCCTAAGAAAGTGAGTTTGAGTGTTATTATCAACAGACCCACCGGAGGATGATAGACAGAGAAGAGCCATTTTAGTAACAAGAAAATTAAGGTATAAAATGGGCCCGCTGCTATCTTGAATTCTCTTGAGAATTGATCAATGCATTTACTCATAAAAATGTAATATGGAATATTCACTTTCTAGCCTACTTTCTAGCAAGTCATTCATACGCACGTAAAATAAACACATGTTTATTTTTTGACAAATTTAATGCTCGTAGTTGTGAAAAACTAAAATTTGTCTCCGAATTACTGAATCTTCAAAAAAAGCTAGAGAAATATTTTAGAATTTTTTCTTCCTGTAAAATCTTGAATATTCACATTATGACTAGGGCCAGAAAATATGCTTTATTTTTTGAAGGATTATGAATAAAAAAATAAACTCGACCACAATAATAAATTGTCACTCCTGCTAATTAGTACCTTGTAACCTCTGAAATGCTTTCTCAATATTCTCAATAATATGCTAAATTCTTTTTGGCGATAAATATGCTAAAAATATGTGTTGCCGAAAAAGAATCTCACCTATGACGTAAATAGCCCCATTGGCTGCGACAACTGCGCCGCGAGCCGATGGCTTCATCAGCCTCGTTATTATCGTCCATTGACCTTCGGCGGAGGCATCGGGATTGAAGATTTCAACACTGTCGAGGTAGTACATGCCATCGAAACCGCCAGCTACAAAGATTCTATTCTGAGATACAGCCACGCTTATCCTGCATCGTTTGACTCGCATTGGGGGTGCCTTGGGAAAAGAGTATTCAGAAGCCGTTATTAATTTGGAAAGTTTAGATTCTAGGTTCAAAGTGGCCCTAGGCGAAGGCCGGTTAGCTGGAATAAAGAATTTTTCATAACTCTAAAAATTCGACGATCAGAAGGCTTCATCTTTGGCGGTCAAAGAAATGACAGTCTGTTGATAAACACGAAACTGTTACAATTTCCACGTTTACTTTTTTGACAAAACTCGTAGTTTTAAGTATGGCCATTTATCTTAAAATCGATTTTAAAAGAAAAACTTGAGTGTAGTTGGTATGTGAGTTTATTTCGAACTGAGTATTTTTTTCAGTTTCTAAAACTGTAACCAGCCTTAATTGTTTGGAAGGATAATAATAGAATCAAATTCTTTGTTATATTACATTACCAAGAGGTTGAATTGAATCCTAATTGAAAAGTGATATATTTTGGGCCAACAGATAGAAATTTGTGATAAATAGAGCGGTAATTAAGATAGCAAACCAGAGTTGAAAATTATCACTTTTAATAGAATATTGATCAGCAATTTTCATTCTCAAATCTCGCAAAAAGAGATAAAAATTAGCCTGCCTACAAAACCCTTTTATTATTAGTTCAATTGGGATTGCAATTCTTGAGAAGATTTTATAATTTTGGACTGATATGCTTTATTCATTATTTTTACGATATTTTCGACACACAATCTTTTCGTGATGTAACTCATATTTTATACAGGCTCTCCTTTGAAATTTTATGTTGAGTGACATTTTTAGGAATGATTAAGGGATCAAGTTCAATCGGCCTTAGTGTTATAGATCTTTTTTCCAAGTATCTAAGAGGCTTAGGGTACCAATATAATACTTGAGCCTTTTTCCACCGGATTTTGAGATTTCTTATCAAATTTTAATTATGATATTATTCCTGGGCTTCTTCGGTCTTAAAGAACATTCAATTCATGCGTCCTGTATTTGATTGATTCATATTTGGATAGCCAATCAAAATAATTTCAAATAAATCAAGTTCCAATGAGAAGCTATCACTTCTACAGTATTTAGACGAGTACTTTATCAATGATAGATAATCTTTGGAAAAATAAGGCTTTCTGAATCAAAATTTTGATTTATTTTCTAAATATTTTTTGCCTTTTTCGGTTGCTCTACCAAATAGATTATGTCTGTTACTAACCTTCAATTCTTCAAATGTTGATTTTCTTTAAAGATTTACCAGAAGAATAATAAATTTGGTCACTGAGAAAAAGAAATAGCAAAATCCTAAACTAGACACCCAAATTGGTTAGAACACAATACACTCATTAACATGTACAAATAGCGTAAAGTGAATCTCTAATCCTTGGGTATGTCTTGGAAACTAGGGACTTACTTCCTTCCATACGAGTGAAGTGCTATTCATTTTATCTTCTGAATAAATGGCAGCCTTGAGGGATAGACACTCAACTGTATTGAGTATCGTACGCCCATTGTGGCCACCAATGGCATAAATCTTGTCATGAAGAAGGGCAAGGCCCAAAGTGCTTCTTGAATCCTCAAGATCTGGCAGTTCAGTCCACCTACAAAGATCAAAGTGATATTTAACAGTAAATGCTTGATATTCTTCTTGCATTTCTATAGATTTCAACCCAATTTGGTGAATTTTCTACGTGATACGAAGGGCTTTTCCACTAAAACCTTTATATGATAGATTCGAGGCAGATTCACTCCTTGAACAAGGGTTAGAAATTCGGTTTCATTTCCAAGTCTAATTATATTCGGCCTAACATGAGAGAGGTTAGCCGAGTAATTTCATCCTAAGGAGAGATGCCATCGGAATCGAACTCACACCATGTGGGGATTAATAGCTTGGGATTTGGGAGGGGGGTTCAACCCTGAATTATAACGAGATATTTACATCTTGGGAGTTTTCAATCAAGTTTTAAACGGTGCTTGATTGGATCATAAGGAGATATTTGGATTTTCGTTTCAAAATAAACTTGATCAACTTTGAAAATTAGATTAAATTCAGCTAATTTTGCAAAAAAAATTAGGGCTACATAATCTGTCATAGAAATGCATTAAAGTAATTTCGAAGAATTTTTTTTATAGATTCACTTCTAACCTTGTTGAACGGAATACACCATTATTGACAAAAAAACCGCGATACATGGTATTTTTTCGGCTTTTGGGAATTCCAGTTTAAATTTTAGAATTTTTTTCTAATGACATTTTATCGAAATCAGTCCCATTAAAAAATACACTAGCAAAAAATATCAAGAAAAAGAAAATGTCGAAAAGGTAAATAATACCGAAAATAATGCATTTGAAAAATATAATACATTGTTGTTGAAATAATAGATATTCAATTCTGGACCCTGAGGTCAGATCAAATTTTTTATGGCTTTATTACGGAGTGCAGATTCTAAATACAAACCTTTTTCAAATAACGAGTATATCACAGATTGTTTATTGTTGATGAAACTCAATAATTGGATTTGCACACTCTGTGCCAGTTATGATTTTAAATGAAAAAAAAGTTGACATCCCTGAGTTAGAAAATCAGTGTTTTCCTATCAGAAAACATGACTTGATTTTGTACTTGATATAATAAATGAAAATCATGCAGTATCGCGATCATTCAGTTATGCTCACTACAAATGTGATAATATGAGCTGTTAAAACTTGTCAAGAAGGAAAATCACGTGTTGTTGAATGAAACTGTTATCAGCTAATTTCTCTTTTTACCTTAAATCTACTTACGAGCAGTGCTAATGCATTCGTAATATGCAGCAAAGTTGTTGAGGTGAAGTTAGTCATTTTCAAATAAGGTGACTTAAAATTGAATTAGATATGCATTTGACTTGAGCAATGCATACTTTTTAATTTCAAACATTATTTAAATGAATGACAGCTTTAAAAAAGTTTAAAATTCGAGATTTCAGAAAAATTGTATTAATATCTCAATAACCAATGGATTAATGTAAAAACTGATAAGTGAGTCGTTTTCAGAATGCAATTTTACATATATTTGAGTAAATAAATGTGTTATGAATTAAGGATACTACTCGTCGTGAGGCGACGTACTGATAGTAAAATTTAGCCTCATTTCATTCTTAATTGGTGTGTACAACCAATTATTCACAGGGTTGAAAGACTCACGAATCTCGATCTGGGTTGTAAATTTCACACTTTTTCATTGATAAAATGCCATTATAACCGCCACAGAGGAATATTCGATTCCTAGCACTGATACAAGAGCCGGCACTCCTGGCCACAATCAGCGGGGCCTTCATCGACCATAAACCGGTCTTTAGATCGTACATGTCCATTTCACTTAGGCGGCTGTTGCCATCAAAGCCTGAGATTACGTAGAGACATCCTAGGAGAATAGAGATTTAGTTGTATCTTGGCATTATGAAGAAGGAGTCTTTGGCTCAGAATTTTAACCAATGAGGATCGATGATTATCGGATGTATCGCTAATTATATAATTATTTCTCAAGATTTTATTATCCGAATAATTATAGTAAGAGAAATGCATTTTAGTTCGATGAATTTAAATTTTAAATTCCTAGTTTAACAAATTTTAAAGAAAACCTCAAATAATTTTAAATAGTCGACCATTTAGATTTATTTTAAGAAGATATATATATTTCCGCTTTTTCTTATTAAATCCAGTACTCTGTTACCCATACTGTTTATTTTTTGGGCTGTTGGAATTTTTCCCACTCTTCATATATGGTTTTCTCAAGATCCTCTAAATTTGAGAACTGCCGGTTATTCCCGTTCACACAATATTTCCCACAAGTTCTCAATCGGGCTCCCTATAAACAGACCGAGGCAATTTCTTTCAAAATATGCCATAGTTGATCTTGAGACGTGACATGTTGTCTTGCTGGTATATCTTGATCATGTGCTGCAAAGAATGCGCAAAGATGGTGTTCTAAAATGTTCTGATATCCTTTAAAATTCGTGCCCAAGACATGACTGACCCACCACCAACTCTTCTTGACAAGCGGACTTGCCGTGAATAATTGTTATGCCACCAATTCCCATCAGGACCATCCAGATTGAATCTTTTTTCATCACTAAAGATTCAGAATTTTTTGAAGTCACGTCCATGTTAAGAACTGAAATTGTCGCTTTAAGAAAGCATTTGCTCCTTCGAGTCAGATGCTTGGCCTTTGATAAAAGGTTAACCTTTTCAACGCTAGAGGTCATATATGACCTCTGAATTCAACTCGTCATATTTTCAAAACAAAATTCATTTTAGAGTTAATTCTTAACGCTACTTAATCGACTTTTCGAGGTCTTCCTCTCGTTTTTTAAGACTGAGTTGCGTCAACTTTGCCTTTCTCGAATTCAGAAAAGTCAGTGTATCTTGATGAAACAAGTAAGACTAATTATGCTCTCCGATGTGAAGAGTATCACATATAGGTGTTTGACCGTGGGAAAAATCAAGTGGGCAACTATTATTTTCACATCGAAGTTGAGTGTAGATTTTTCTAGGCTTGTTCAAATACAGCGAAGCAAAGGTTTCAAAAAATGCATTTCGCAAGCTGGAAATCAAGAAAATATCCAAGTGGTCGACAATTTGTTTTCACCACTATATAAACGAATGCAGTACTAGATAAAATTCTCTCTCGATAAAATAAACCCGGTAAGATTTGAGAGGAGTTTTAAAATTAGTTGAGAGATTTTTATCAAAATATTGCCAAAGCAATTAGTTGTTAATTTAAGCTTAAGGACCCAAAATATCTCAAGAAATGAGCCTTTTATGAAAATATTCAGAGCTACTTTTAGGAAGCATTGATTATCAAAATAAAAGGGTGATAAAATCATCATGATTGAACTCACGAAAGAATTCTAAAGTTTACAAAATATAGCATAAATTGGCTTATTTTCAAATTTGATACATAAACGAGACCTCCTTTATTTTGTTTTTTAGTCATTGGAGAAAATGATGTATAAATTATAATGGGAAGATCTATAAAAAACAATAGACTTATCCAAAACTTTGACATTTCTCGCATAAGTAAACATGGATTATAAACGCTCGAAATTATTGGAAAAATGAATTAAAATACCATCAAATCTGAAAATTTTTCTTCTTAAACTTTGTCTTAAAAATTGCTCGATTAGAATGACGTACAGAGTAATTTTGCTCAATTCTGTTGGTTTTGACAAATTTTTGTTTAAAATAAAAAAGCGCGTGTCTTGATGTATTTTACGACCTTGGAGATATGAATAACGATAAGAAAAGTCAATGTTGCTCATGCCAAAAAAATATGAAAAAGAGTCTAATACAAGAAAAATAGTTAGCAAAAATCTCACCATTAAACTGTATGGCGCATAAACGCGTCTTTGGCCTCGGCATATTAGTAATGACCTCCCATCTATTCAATCCCGGGTGATATCTCTCCACAGCGGTATCCATATCCCCGCTGCCATTCAAGCCGGCCAGACAGTAGATGAATCCGTAAACATCGATTCCCTTCCTAGGCCGAACGCTGAAGCCTTGCGATGGAGTCTTGAGCAGGTTCTCTGGGAAGATTAACAAGTTCTTTGCGTGATCAACCAAGTCTCTCGTATGGATATTGCATCGTAGCATTGGGAATTCATCGAAAATATTAGCCAGAAACTCTCCAGACAAGTGAAAAAATCGTATCTGACTCATGAGACTCTCGATAAAGTGTCGCCTATCCACCTTTGCAAACTCTAGACCGTCCTCCGCTTGAAGGTCTGGGTCTTCTGTATGTTCTAACCAAATCATGACGTTTCTAAAGACAAATTCCTCATCGGAGACACGAATATCATCGGAACGGATAAAGGTTAGAATTTCATCTACGGACAATTGCAGGAAGGCTTTCGTGTTGCAGAAACTCTCAAAGTTTTCATAAATAAACTTGTCACAAACACTAGCCAAACTTTTCAGGGAGAGTGTCTTGGAAATGCGACGCAAGAGAATTACATTCTCAAGTGATATTCTCTCCTCAATAAAGCGACAACAGACATTAACTAGTGAGGTCATTTGTAGAAAGTTGGCGACAATCAGAGTAGACTGAACATTTTTGAGGTTAATGAGAATTTGGCCACTGTAGGCGAAATCAATGCACTTTTGAAGGGAATTCATGTCCATATTGAGGAGGGTGACTTCGTCAGCCCGACTATCCGACATGTCTGAAAGGAACATTTTCTCAAAGTACGGGATAGAGGCGGAGAGGATGATTTTGTGAGCGTAAATCTTCTTGTCGCCCACTCTGATTATAATGTCGCAAAGTTGGCCGGTTTTGCGGATATTGTGAAAGTTTATAAATGAAGTAAAAAAGAGTGACTTGTCTTTGAAGAGTAAATTCGTGGAGTTTTCATATTCCTACGAGAGATTAGTTTGCAAAAACTTACTGTGATTTTCTGAAGCATTTTTCTATCGATTCATAAATTCACAATAAAACAACAAGGCTAAAACAATTCTGAATAATTTTCAAAAAATTGTTGAAAAAAGTTGCAAAATTTATTTACGATATAAAAACATTGAAAGTTAACTTAAAATCTTCGTCCAGTTTGCGTTGACTTTCTATTTTTCATTGCGAGCTTCTCCTCTTGTAAGATTTCGTCAAACTCGTTAATACTCTTTTGCAAGTAGATCTTGACCTTGCCTGCCAATTTTTCAAGGATTTCCTCCAGCAGAGTCTCAGACATTTCTTCTTGCTTCTTAATCATCTCCTTCTTTATCTCTCCCTTAATCTTGGGCATTTCATTGATCATCTTCTTGCTAATATTCAACGACTCTTGCATTTCACTCGTGAATCTCTTGAGATTACTATTAACCAGAAATCTCTCGAGATGCGCATCAGTGTTGATGCTTATTGCATAACAGATGAACATGACCATGCAGCTAATAATTACTCTCATATTTGATTCTTTCTATCCTATCTGAGAATTTAGAGTTTATATAAGCAATTTTGTAGTGAAGAATAATACATTAGAAACAGATGTGGTTATCAATTTTTCTAAAAACTATCATTTATGGAAAAGCTTTCATCTGATGTAATTTGTTCAGATGAGTTACACTTTTGCATAGTGAATTTTTACATTCAATAAAATTCACTTCTCTTGATACATAACATGAACTAGAGTCTATCGTTATCAACAATGATATGATTAGTACAAAAATTATGCATCTTTTGATACTTGCTAATACATCTACAATGTAGATTCTACATTTAAGAATAATATTCTTAGAATATCCACATCATGAAATGTATATTGAAATTGATCACAATACTTATGAGTAGCACGATTAACCAATTTTATGGATGGGGTGTACTTTTCTGCAAATATAAATAAAAGTTTTATTTTTCTTTGAAAATTAAATAAATTTTTTCGATCCTCAGAGGATTAAAATTGATCATAATTCATAGGCAAACTCAGAATTCCAATCTCGAAGAAATATGTCCACAGCCTGTTGACGAATCGTCTTCTCACCAGGGCTAGTCTCATTATCAACACTGACGAACGACGTTCCCCCAGTCATTAGGAAATAGTCTCCCGACCAATTTGATGTCCCAATAAAGACCTTATTATCAGTGACCATGTACTTGTTGTGATTAACGCGAGCGTGATCCAACTTCTTCTGGAACTCATCGTATGATGGGACGATGAATTCTCTCTAAAGAGAGAAGATGATTAGAGTTTTTGAGGCTCTAACATAATATGTACTTACAATGCGTAACTTTGATTTTCCAAGACCATTCAGAGACTTTAGAGAAGCGAGAAAGCCCTTTTGACTTGGTGCAGTGTACTGCCATCGACTTATCAAGAGTCTAACTTCTACTTTATCATTCAACGCTCTTTTCCTTAGAGCGTCATCTATGACCGGCCAAAACTGCGTGCTACAATACAGATTAGACAACGGCCCACTCACCTGACACCTTTATCGGAGTAGATGACAATCTCTGGAGAATATGTCATGACGGAAATGTAGACAAACTTCTTCGCTGTTGATATGACATCCAGTAGGGCGGTGAGGTCGTTCGTACGGCCTGGAGCGCGAAAATTCGGCGGAGACATCTAGAACAATTTAGACGAGATTTCAACTCACAGAAAGGAAAACATTAGACGACTCATTATTTATCTCAGTATCCAGCATTTGAGTCATATTGTAACTTGTCTCTAGCTCTTGCGGCCAAGTCTCTGGAACGGTGCTGTTCATTTTCCCTACCAGCCAATAGGAATCAAAGATCTTTCCGAGATCTTGCATTATCGTTGGGCAGTTTGTGAAATATAAACCAAGCTCTTTAACTTGTGTTAGAGACCTAAAGTCCATATTGGCACTTCCTATGTAACCATGGCGGTTGTCAATTATCCAGATCTTATTATGGAGAACACCGGAACCAAAGATCTTCTTAAAGTCCAGGTATTGGGCTTCCGCTCCAGTCTTGAGAATTTCATCGAGATTTGCAATTGCTTTCTTCGCTCCGTTTTGTGCAATCTTTAAGCTAACACCGCGGCTCTTCAAGTTCTTGAACATTTCCAAAATCTCTTCACCAGGTCCAGTTGAAGGGTTTGTAATGTTGAGATCCTTACCGGTTAGGGTCCAATAGAAGCCGGTTACTTTGACTTCAGCTTGGGCCATTGTCAAGAGACTCTTCCAGACATCGAATGTTGATAAATGCTTCACATCAGAATTGAAATATGTCATATTCTCTGGTATCGATTCCACAAGTCTAACTTGACAACCATCATGTAGAATTGGCAATCGTCTATTAGAGAATACCCCAATCGTGAGCAATAAGAATATTGCTAGTATCTTTTCCATAATCATTCTATCAAATAATGTCAACTGTACTACTTTTTACAATAATTCATTAAATTTAGTTATGTTTTATACAAATGCATTTCATGTTGAACTTTGCTTGGTTAAATATTTGAAAATAAACTATTCTTTCATTTCTATGAATGCTTAACCTTGTATAATTATTTTGATAGCACGAATAACCTTACATTTAATATTATTACATCAACAGTAGGTGTAGTCTAGATTAGGGTCTTTAACGCCCAGTTGATTAAAAAGAAGTTTTCCAACACCCAGACTTATTCTCATGTATGGAAAAGGGCTCGTTCTGTTTATTTTTATTGGGTCTTTGGATCATAGTTATCATTGTTCATGTCCTAACATCATTAATCAATGATGAATAATCATGTCAAGTGAAGGTGACTTTTCAAGAATTCTTTCTTCAAGGACATCTTTAGCAAATCGATATTGAATCTTGTTCTGACGAAGATGTTATTTACTCTGGCCCAGGAGAATCTTCAGAGAATTAAGTTGAAATGAATGATGAGTTTGTGGAAATTATAAATACACGAGAAAGGAGAAAAATAATATTTTCAGACTAAGAGATGGCTTGACCGCATATTCGAGGAAAGCAGTCGATAATGTGGATTTTCAAGCTTTTTATAGATGGCCAAATTATCGAAGAAATTACAAGTTCATCAAACAAGTACATGGTCTTTCGTAAGTACGCTGAAATAACAATCGAAGAAGTTTACAAGTGGATTGGAATATCTCTTTATTTTGGTTTATGTAAGTAGAAATGGATCTTCTAGAATTGTGGTCTGATGACTTTGGGTCAATAAATGAAAAGTGAACAATGGCATTATCAAAATTCAGTGTGATCAAACGTTTTCTCAGGTTTGATGATAAAATCAACCATACCACAGGAATTCAAAGAGACAAGTTAAAAAAACTTTCCAATTGTCAAAGGTCATACATTCCAAGTGATCAAATCACAATTGATGAACAGTTAATTAGCTTTAGAGGAAAATTTTCCTTCAGAGAGTATATGAAATCCAAGCCTGGAAAATATGATGTCAAGATCTGGATAGTTTGTAATTCAAAGAATTTTTATTGTCTCAACCGTCAAATCTATCTAGGAAAAGAAGGAAATGAACCTGAGAAGAACCAGGGTGAGAGAGTAGATGTTTTGGATCAAGTTATTGGAAACTGCAGTTGTAGAATATCAAGTTTGCGGTGGTCTCTAACCTTAATTTTGAATATATATATAGCAGCATATGTTCTATTCAATCTAAGATGACCAGAATATTACAAAGAAATAAAAACAAGGTCGCAGATGCTTTCTCTATAATTGGCTATTGGTCTGCTATCGGCAAGAAGTAGACCTCTCCAATATCGAATTCGATATCCGATATAAATTTCGATATCGAAAGTAAAATTTCAAACATGCAACTCATTCGATATCATCGTATCGATATAGCTGCATCAGCGTTGAGAGTATCGAGTTCTCTACTCGTTCTCGTATGAAACTATTCACGCACGCAAGTATGACCACTGAGGTGCGTACGTATTTTGTTAATATTGATGTTAATTTAGCTATAACCGAATGCCGATATCTTGATTATGATACAAATTTTTTTCTCTGAGGCTCATGTTCATATATATGATCCAAGATCGTCAGATTTATGATCTAGAACTAGTCTAGTGTCAAAAAAGTATATTTATTTAAAATCTGGTTTAGGAAGAGTGTCCTCCAAAAAAGTTTTAAAGACAATCCTTATCATATAAAAAGTCTTACATCTGTTCTTATGAAATGCTAAAATAATATTTGCAAAGAACACACGATTAATTCTTGCATCAATTGTCAACAAATTATTATTATAAGCAAAACTTTACATACTGAAATTATATAATATGAGTGCGCGACACCCAAAAAGTCCATAAATGTGATTTTTATCCTTATTCGGGCAAGGGTCAAGTGAGGTAATAGTCTGAGTACAAAACATAATTATTATTGCGTAAACAATGCATTCAACAGATTATCTTCTTCTCTTGCTTTCTTCAAGGAGTTTCTTTTGTTCTTGGACAATCTTGGAGAGTTGAGCGGACGGTTCAGCAATCGCCATTCTCATCTGCTCCACAAATGGCTGAGTCATGTTTGTAATCATTTCTGTCGCGACAGTCCCTTGGTCTTCAACAAGCTTTTCAAATGACATTTTCATATTTGCTGGCATATCGACAATCATCTCTCTACCAAGTTCAATGCCAGTGGCCACTTCATCAACGAGCTGCTTGAAGCCTGAATTTGAGAGGAAATCTCCCATTAATTCAGTCTTGTTGAATTCTCCATTTATTGAGGTGAATGTGAGGAGTAGTATGAAACTGATTATTGCTTGCATTCTTTAGAGCTTACTTTCTAATTTTCAGTATTACAAGCTTCTACTTATATACCACGATTATTCACCTGTTTGAAATATTTTTGATTTTTTTACAAAAATTCTTGAAATTTTAACTCAATTTAGACACACAATTAAAGTAAGCATTCCTTGATTGAATTCATACTGAGAAGTGTTTTATTAATCAAGTCATTTTTGATCAAATGAGAGACTAGTCAACTCAGTTCGTGAATAAAAAAGAAAAAACGCCAAGCCTTATAATACACGAAATAAGTAATCTAATTATACAAAAAATTATCCCAGTTACAAATCAGAGATAAACTCAGAAACTACACGACAGATTTTAATGAAATTTTCAAAAACCATTCTTTATGTGGTTGCGAGTGCTCCTAGCGAAAATCCCAAGCTCTAATGATCACAGATCTCATTAAAATCTTTTCAATAACCAATCAGAATGCAGCATCCTGCCTTTTCATTTACCTCTCTGCCCCACAAGTGTTCAAATTTTCACATTATTTCTCTGCCCAAAGGGATTGTGTGTCAAATTTGCAAATTTAATATGTAAATGAATAGATTCTAATCTTCTTTCAGGCACACACCCAGAGAACGGTTACAGATTTTTTAGAGATATTTTATCAAAAGTCTTCAAAAGTTAAATATGAATTTTCTTGAATTGCGCCATTTAAGAGAATCTATAAATTAGCTTTTAGAATTAATCAACGGACTCCGTATCAAACAAAGTTGCAACGAGAGGTAAAACCTAGTAACTTATATCTATTTATTTAAAATAATCCTTTTAGAGTGAAATTAATTCATTTTCTAGATGAAAAACATGTTCTGAATCATATCTAAGCTCCGGTCATGGATTAGAACAACTCTCTACGTACATTTGGCTAAAGCAGCCCTATCTATCAATAACAGGTTCTGCGCTGGGGTCTGTTCTTTTATAAATTATGTTCTAAGTCATCTGATCTTGATATTCTAAAATGATCTCAAGTTATTTTTTCCTCTCAAAAGATTTAGCCGAGATCAATCATCACGATTAACGACTCCAAATTTTATTAAATGTCTTAGTATGAAATGCCCTGGGCTGCAAATTAAAAAGTCAAAAGTTCTTCGGCACTTTGACTTTCCCGCTAGCTTCTTGTGTTCAATTACCGATGAGTAATCCAAGGCAATCGAAGACGTTTTCTTTTTTTCATACTCTACGATCCCTTTTTCTTGATTGATCCACATCTGCGTCGAGGATTATAATGCCCAAGATTATACCAAATCTTTCAAAAAATAATTATTATAATCTAAGAATCTTTTCTAATAAATTAACAAAGCCAAAGATCCACTTATTTCACGCCTAAAATTTCTTGCAGCAACATATGATTAATGTACCCTCAGTCCATGTGTGCAGATTTAAAATTGCAGAACTAAATGAAAAAGTAGAAGATGTTTTTAAATTCATACTATAAAGGTAACAGAAATATTTCTAAAAGTTATGCATTAATGTGTTGTGGAAAGACATGTATGATTGAAATAGAGTTATACAGCATTTTTTATAGTGAGGAAAGAGAGTCATACTTGACGAATATTTCAAAGCATATTCTTGATTATAATCAAAAATAATCATTTTTCATGAACGACTGAATATTATATACGAAAGGAAGAGAGGGTTTCTACAAATATGACACGAGAATATACCTGTTAAATGTAATGTTCTGGATAAATCTGTTTTCTTTTATTTCTTCATTTCATTTTTTTGTACATTACTCATTTCAGTTTTTTATATTCTTTTGAACGTTCAAAAAGATGCCCAATAAAATACTCGAAAGGGTTAAAGAAATGCCATCCACCAACTTGCTAGACGGGCAATAGTCCAACGCGAAGCTTTAGGTCGTTCTGCTTCCAGAGTGGTAGGCGCTGATAGGCGAAATATGGCATTTTGAAGAGATTCGCAAACTCTTTGTCGTCGAGATACATCTGAAATTTCGATAGAATTTAGATGCTACTTTGCAATAATAGCATTGAAAAACTTTGTAAAAGTAGAGTTGTCCTGTGAATGAGTTGTTGCATGCCGGATGAACTTAGTTGTTATTAGAGATCAGCTAATAAAGACTCCCTTACTAACCTGTAGAGCACTGAAATAAGATCACGAGAAATCGCTTTAGATCGCTCAATTATATGATGAAGAAATAACTCTGAGGCTATTTCCATCTTTCGTTCGCTTTAAATCTTTCTACTATGGTCGAAAGTCTGATGTGTTAAAAATCCGTATAGAACGGTCGCCTTCGATTTTCTCGCTTTTTAAAGGGTGCCGAATGGAAATATCGAAATATTCTGTTCAAGCAAATTATTCTCGAAATTCTGGCTAATTTTTAACTAGATATCAGGCATCAGTCACATCTTCCTAACAAAAGGCTTTAGTTGAGAACTTTTCTTCTAAAGGATAGCATTTTTCATGTAGTTCCCATATATTATTTCTATCTCTGACAAAATCTTTAGATAGTCGAGAAAATCGAGGTTTAAGTTTTGGCACAAGCTCAAATTAATTTGAATACCATTTTCATACACAAATAATTTTGGCCTGTTTCCAACACCTAGAATAAATATTCAATTCACAGCTCCCCGTGGAATCATGTCTAGATTACGGCTGGGCTCGATCTAAAGGAGGTAAAATCAAAAAAGCAGTGCCCTACTAACCAGGCTTTGAGACAGTACAATGTACTGAGTACATCATAGTTATTAGATTTATTAATTAAAATTTGCCCTTGACGGAATTCGAACCCGAGGTGAACACGTCAAGTACAATAGACTAAGATCCTTCATTCAAAGCATGCAATTTTAATATCAATTACTTGAATAAGGGTATCGCAGAAATATACAGAGACACATATTTTTATAATGAAGCAGTTTGAAAGAAACCCTGGACTAAGATAATGACCCAAAAATTCGATTTTGAGACGGTCTGAACTATGCATTTCGAGGTCTCTTGACTCAAATGTTCATGTTAGAGTCAATAATTTTCTTTCCCCACATTTCTCGAAAAACGATCTTTGAGTTAACTAACCTCTAACTTGTTACGGTCCATATTGACGGTTCTGGTAGATTTCTTCTCCACAGCGATCCTCTTCAACTCTTCATATGGATGTTTCTATAGTGCAAGTGTGAATATTTATCTGAGCGACCAACAAGATTAAGATTAAATCGATAAATTTCCCTTAAACAACAAAATAGTCACTGAATATTTCTTATACAGACAACAAATATTACATCAGATTTGATTGCATACATATCCTAGAAGTTGACATTTTTACTCAAGTGAAATAGACGTTTGTCATTGTAATATTAAATTATTATGGAATGATGATTAAAAATAAAAACGTTGGGCAAATAGAGGGGGGAGGGGGAAAACATTTTTATATGTAATCTTTTGATCAGGTAAACTTTGCATTTTTCTCTCTAGTAGAACAATAAAAGTGTACACTATGATATTTAACTAAAAAATGTTAACTATTTCATGCCCGAATGTACAAGAAAGAGAATCACGTGTATGAGGCATTATTCGAGCAAGAGGAATATTGGAAAGGTAGTTGGAAAACAAAATTTTAAGAATCCATAAATTTGCAATCAAAAATAAATTCAAAGTTTTCTTCTGCATACTGGAAATTCTTCTGCTCTAGCTTTTTACAACCAATGAAATTTAAACCAATCAAATTCGATTAAATCTCTACTCGAATTTCATTGGTAGTATAAATAGTGAAACTTACTGGATAGCATGTCGGCTGCTTCAAGGCAAATCTATTCGAGGGTCGTAGCCAACTCTGAACTGATGGGAATGGATTGCTAAGGTCCAATTGTGAATAGACCCCATTCATGTGTGGATGGTACTCATCGATTAGGGACGGACTTTCAATGGCGTATTCCTTATTAATGCCGTTTTCGTGACTTCTATAATGTCCATTATCAACTGTCCTCGAACGGAGTCGGGACTCTGGTGAGGCAATGCGTAAGCCGGTTACGCCGTCATAATCACCATTTTCATGCGAGATCAGCTCTTCGTCTTTTAATTTGACATCAGTTTGATGGGCTTGAAAAGAATGCAGATTAGATCTTGATTTTAGTTATTAAATCTATTTGTTTAAATCTAATAATGAGACAGCTAATTCTATAATTACTCATTTCATTTAATCTAGAAATGTTTGAGTAAAAATGAATACATCACCCAGATTATACATTAACTCAATGAGTTTGATAGTATTCTTTAATTTCATTGGCCAATGAAAATTAGCCAATAATATTGGATTTGAAATAAATTACTATTTTTCTTCAAAATCGGCGTCAAAAGATCGGACTGAGACTTTGAATGACCGTTGGATGGTTGGGAATCTTTATTAATGCGATTTTGATTAATTCGCAACAAACTCATCATACGACTCCTACCATTGACAATGGTCGGCCGAAAGGGCTGCTGTCCGAGATGATGTTGGTCGTGGTATGAATTTGTATAGGAATTTGGGACCTCCAAGGTCTGTAGGCCGTCTAAATGTGATGCATTACTCGGGTCATAGTGGACTGATGAGGAGTTGGTGTTTATCATTAGGGGGTCTATTGAGCGGTTCAGACTAGCGGTTCTACCAGAAAACTGTAGAGTCTTTTGCTTCTGATTTATTTCATTATTCGAACTTGGCCTCGGGGCTGAAAAAAAAATATCAAAAATTCAACATCTATGTTTGCAAAAAAGTGGGGCGGGGTGAAGAGATGAAAAATGACATTGAGACTAACTTGATGGACAACTGATCATGGTGTTACTATGATCGTCAAAGTAATCTGATCTCAATGCGGATGTGTTCAAGTCGTAATTTTCACCATTTATCAAGTGTAAAGCATTTGGATCCATTATCCTATAATAGTTCCTATGTCGACTGTCTCTTGAGGGTGCTTAATGGAAAAGAAAATAAATAAAATTGCAAATAATTTCTACGACTACTCACAAGTAAACACATGATTGTCATATCGGGTTGGATATCGCGGCTCAAGGGTTGCATTCGGCGATCTCGACGAAGAGATTATATCTAGACCAGTCTTGCTTTTGTATTCATTTTCCGCTTCAATCTCTGTAATCAATGCCTATACAAGGTTAGATTACAGTTATGATAATAATTTCACGTATTGAAAATATTCGACCAATCACATCTGAGATACATAATAGAAGGAACAATTACTTACTGAGGCAAGTTCACTCTTTGGAGCACAACGCTTGAGGGTTTCAATTCGTGAATCAGATCTCATCGGTGAAGTATTTCTCATAGTGGCAGTACTCATGGTATCTACCTCATCATGATCCAGATTGCTAGCCTTGAAGGTCGTACCATTACTCTGGTAGATCTCCTTATACGGATACGTTGTATAGTCATCGATGAGGTCACTCGGCAATGTGCACGACTTGCCGATAACACTCAGGTGGCTGGAGTCCAACGTGCCGTTATTATTGACATGAGACATCTTATCGAGGCTGCTGTACTTGTTCATCTCCGATTTCGAGTCGAGAGTCATATTGGAGGCAATTCTCTTCTCTCGACGTCTATCGAGCATGACAACAGATGGACTCGGCGGCCCCGGCCAGTCGTAACGATCAATGACCGGGAGATTGTCGGAGTCTGGCAGGTTGCCGGAGGGGAAAGCGGATAACTTCTTCGCTTCGGTGCTCATTTGGTGGGCGATCTCGGGTGTGAAGGCTCGCCGTGTCGCTGCTACCTCTCTTGACATTTTTTCTGCTGTGGAAAAGAAAAATACCACTTTACTCAAAATTGAAAGTGTTTTCTGTGAGGTGAATTTGCCACAATACGAATATATAAAAGAAATAAATAGAATTTCTCGCCATCATCTTGGTTATAAAGTGTAATTTTAAATAAAAATCAATTATTATCGATTTTTAGCCAACTTCTCTTTGTGCAACTGTCCAAAAAGATGTCATAGTATGATCTATAGCTGGTTAATGGACCGAATAGTGAATGAAAAGTGATTTATCATTCTCAATACTAATTATAGCGGAATAGATTCCTCTAAAAATATACGATTGATGAATCTTCATATAAAAAAGTAGCAAACTTACCCAAGATTTGCATGCTGTTCTTTGCGACATTTGGCGTTGATCGATAGGACTTTTTATTCTTATTAAACGACCTACTCTTATGATATGAAGAATAGATATTTGGATTAATCGCGTCCACTGTATGATGATTGCGAGTATGACGCTGGGTGGTATTAAGGCCAGGACTCAACTTCCTCCTGAGGATATAGCGGTCCTTGTCTGGACGGATATTGTCATTCTTCCGGCTAACGTGTGATATTGTGCCGTTATTGATGCTCTCTGAGCTAAAGGCAGCGGTAAGGCCGCGCTCTTCGAGTTCAAGGTAGGACAGGGGTAAATGGCGGCCGTAATCAATTCCTGGAGGTGCCGTCCTCTGGGTTGAGTAGGAGAATTGTGAATGATTCGAACGGTTGTAGTGGTGGCTGTTGAGTTGGTTGTGAAGGTTCGAATGGGTTCCTGTGGATAGGAGACTCGAACCTAGGCCGGATATGGTCGCAGTGTTTAGTATTGTAGAGTTTCCTATTGGATTTGTATTTGATGTTCTCATTGAAGTTATAGATACACCTTTGCCGAGACGGTTCTGAAAATTAAAATTTTATCAACTCATGCTTACGAAACCGCTTTTCTGTAAAGAAGATGGTGTATTCTTGAAAGAAACTAAATAAGAACGTTTTAAAATTAAATTAAGATTATAATTCTTATAGGTAAGCAAACGAATTTTGTAGGTTATTTTTATCTCAGTTCAATCTCAAATTTTTATGGTATATTATGAAAAATTTTCGAAAAGTGCAAAAAAGTGCATTTTAATGCTAAATATTATCAATTTGAGTTTAAAATGGGATGTATCAAATTCTCATGGTTTGGTGATTAAAAAGTGATTCAGAAATATTTATTACTCAATACTTAAACAATCCAGTAACTGGAATTGGAGTAGTCAATTGAAAAATCTGTACCACTCCTTGATAATTACTACCTTTTTCTGTCAACGAATACGGTTTTTTACACTAGAAATTTTGAAAATTAATAAAAATGCAAGAAAGTACAAAGGCCTCAAAAGATGCAAAAAGTGCATTTGCATCTTTTCTCAAGGGCATTTTAAAGTGACATGAATTAGTTTTCTGCGAGAAGACTTCATTTGATAAGCTATTGAGCGATTATTAATACAATTTGACTAAAAATTGAAGGCAAAATCCTTCAATTTAATTATGCTTTTCAATCTTAGAAAGGCTCACATGTTTAGATGCATCCTTGGCAAAAATAATTTCATCCTCTGAATTGTAAATATACGATGGACTCGACTTTAAGATCCCTTCGCTTGATCCGTTTTGGTGTTCTTTCGTCTTTCCATTTACTTTCCCACTTGATCCATTAGTACATGCTGGAGGCTTCTAAATATTATTATTAAACGTATAAGCTCTCATAAACTAGTCTGAGCTCTATTATAATTCAATACCAGACAGGCAGAATACATTTTTTACCTCTTTTGTTAATAGCTACAATTTTTTCAACAATTAATTGGCTTATTTATGTCTCCCTATGTAAAAGGAGAATACACTCTATTTATCGATCCCTTTCGATTTTTCCAAGCTTCTTCACTACTGACAAGTCGATAATTATCAGGACGATATGAGAAATTGATTTTATATGTTATCTAGACAGGTAGAAAGAAAAAATGCATCTTTTCTCCTCAAACAACGAATTCATCAATAATTTTATTTAGTATCAATTTTCTATTTTGAAATAGACAAATTACAGTCTATTAGAGTTGTATAAAGTGAATTACAATTCATTCACTATAGAGTTGTTATCAAATATTTATTCATTAAATGAGCACGTTTTCTAATTCTTCGTTCTAAACATCGTTAATTCCTTTTCTCTACGTTGAGCAGGAAATAATTCTCAATCCAGTGTTCAGTCTCTTTTTCACTGAACTCTTTGTAGAAGAAGTTTGGCCAAGATCCAAGTAGATACAGACTGATTTCATTCGACGAAAAGACTGATTTTTGTACAATTTCGATAATCGATCAATTTATGCTAAAAGTGAGCAAGAAGCTGTCGCACCTGGTGTAGGGCGAATAATTTTTTATTGCAGATTTTAAGCCTCTTTAAAAAATACGTTTAAGCAAAAATCATTCAAGTCTCACATCAATCTTTTCGACAAATGGAATCCAATGAACGCTAAGACAAAATTTCAATGTACTACCTCAGAGATAGTCCGGCGATAACGTTGTTCTGAGATCTAAAATCGTTAAGAGACCCTTGGCTTTGTGGTTTTGCATCGTCCAAGATCTTATTTGTATTATTTTCATGATCTGCTTTAATTTGTGAATAAAAGTGAGAAAATATTAGGTTTAATCCTGGAATTCTATATATTCTATGATCCTGAATAATATTTTATCCCATATTGAACATTTTCTTCAAATTAATAATAGCATTAATGTGTAACCCTTTTGTTTCTTGACAACCTGAGTTAAAAATGAAGAAACAGACAATTTTTACAAGAAGAAACTTGATTGCAGAAATGAATTCTGAAAAAGAACAACAATGGAATTTGAGTTGGAATGAGTCAATGCATTTTTCTATTTGACCATTTTCTAAATATTCATAATCAATACATTTTTCAAATGTCGTATGCCATCCTCCAAGCAAATGTAATTAATTTGGTATTGTAATTTGTCAAAATGGATTAGACACAGGAGAGAATAGAGAACCAGAGGGCAAATCTCTAGATAGTCAATGAACGTATAAATCCTCTATGAAGTGAGTCATAATCTATATCCTCATTATTGACTGTGGTTACAATTAAATACACATAAATACCCTAGAGTATCAAAGAGCGAAGCTATATTTTCAGAGTCGTAATTTATGCTGATCTCTCTCTCTCTCTCTCTCTCTCTCTTAGCTGGGAGAATAATCAATAAAGATTATTAAAGAGAGGAAAAGGAGCCTGGATAGACATTCGATCTTGAACCATGCTTGAGAGAATTTCCCATTTCAAGCATCACTTCCAAGTAATCCACCGAAAGGCACTCGAAATTTTCAAATGTTACAATAACCAATGATCCATTTTTCACAAATCTATCGATCACCCCTCTGCAAGTAAGGTATGCATTTCTAATAATTATTCTTTATTAATCTTCGCGTCAGAATTTTCACATAATAAAATTGAATTTGAAAAGAATCAATATATCATTTTCTGCTGTGTAAAAGTGTCAATCACTTGCAAACTAATATCTATCCATTTTCAGACAATCCCCTCTCATAATATGGTGGAGTGTTTAATACTGAATAATACTCACATGATAGCTGGCATCAGTGGATTGTTGCGTATCACTATCAAATGGTTCATCTGCAGATGAAAGAAGAGAGGGTTAGTGTTTTTCTTTAGTTCAGTAAAGAAGAGGAAAAATAAAAATTTCCAAATCAAGCATTGCACAGAGGGAGAAGAGGGGTATCTAGAACAAATCGATGGAGGTATAGAAATTGGGAACCAAATTGATTAATAGACTATGGAAGAAAATTTGGGAGAATTCAATTTTAGAATCTTGAGTAATTTAGCTTGATTGAAAAATGTGATTAGTTATCACTGATTACCAAGAAAAGTGTAGCTAGACTTATAACCTATAACTGGAACAGGTTCTTATTATTTACTTTTTCTTCTGTAATTTATCGACGAGTTTGTAGTGTTTTTCAATTTAATTACAGGGAAACTCGTTGAATGAGTTCTCTAATGCCCATAATGATACTTCTAGTAAAGGTGCCTATAGTAGCATGAAAAGTCGTCATATTGAGGCGAATAGTGTGTCGATCTTCTGCAAGTTCCAAGAATAAGATACTTTAAGGCCGACTGACTCTTTAAATTAGGATTAATAACACAATTTTTTGTCATATTGAGCATTTTCTATGAACTAATATCAAACAGTCAAATTTGCTTATAACTCAATTAAAGAGTGTCTCTTTATTGTATGATTTAAATATGTTTTCTAGAAGTAACTTCATCTCATTGAAAATTTCCGCTAACGAAAAGCTCAACTATCACTTTTATATATTTAAATAATATACGAAATATATTTCCTGGGGACAAATTGAAAGGAGCCTCTAGAAGAGAATTTAACATAGTCTAGAAGGATATATTTCATTCAACATTATAGTCAATTCTGATCATTTTTGATATTCAACTATTCAAACCGAGCGTTCAATGTGCCAATAGATGTATTCACTATTTACTATTGAAGTCAATTATTAGACGGTTGGAGCCAGAATAGACTATGCCCTTGACAAGCGGTCAATTTAATTTGTATAGCTCTACTCTTTAGTAATATTGGATTAGAGACAATTTATTAAACTGAATATTTTCCTTCATTTTCTCTGGTAAAACTAAATTAAACAAAGAATTCTCTGATTTCTCTCACTTTCATTTAGAAATAGTAATAACTCATTGGTGATATATTGAATAGAAATGATAAGAAAAAAGGAATGAGATGAATCTTTATAAATAAATAATTTCATATCCTGCTAGTTTGCTCTTCCCCTTCCTTTTTACACTAGTAGAAAGCTTATTTTTTTATTCAATAAATTCAAACTTTTATTTTGCTTATATTATTATCAATGCACACAGTATTCAATCTCAACGTTACAATTGGTCAATCAAGTTAAGGGAATCAAGTGAGCAGGATGAGTGATAATCGTTGCAATTTTATCCTACTATTGTCTTGAGCACGTCCAAAGACATTCATAAATCCTTCAAGTACATTTTTGCAGAGATCTTTCACTCTTGACCAGATAGATGATTGAGGACTCTTGAGATGCATTAATTGTGGAATGTGTCTTTTATATTTGTATAATTTAACCTAAGGACCTCATGAAATAGCTGAAATAAACAGTTTCTTATTGAGCAAGTGAGATTGGCTAAAAATATGATATCTCGAAGATTTATAAGTCTTCCGGGTACAATAAAATTATCCCTTATTATATTTTTAGACATCACACAAGAGAAAAAGTGTCAAGGCAGTTTGTCTCTTGAATGAACAGTGTAATAAGAAGATAAATTAATCAACTTTGAGTTTACAAACTGAATCAGAGAATATTATTCCAGCCTAACATGTCTCTGATTATAGATTGATCACGGTCCTACACACAAGAGCCAAGAAGAATTCTATCCCGCAATATTTGCAAAAACTGCTAAAATAGTCAGTCATGAGTCATTCACGTAGGTTCTCCACGTGAATTGCTTTGATCTAGCAAGGGATTTATTCAAATGTGAATCTATGAAACATGTTTATATACCTGAAATTAATTAACCTCATATCACGTGTTTTCATGTGTGTATATTACAAATGGAAAACAGAGGAGTAGTAGGAAAAAACAACAGATACGCTTGGGGACAATGAAAGGTTTTGACTGATTTTTATCCATTCTAAAGGTTATCCATAAAATGAGAGTGTTTTGTATAGTTAATAGGAGTTAATACGGGGAAAATGTTAAAATATAAACATAGTGTCCATTATTTAAATTTAATAATTAATCTCTCAACATCATCATACATGAGAGAGAAATGAGTCATGATTAAAATATTACTAAAATTAGTCAGTATATCCAATTTGTTTAAAAACTTTGATATCTGGATTCAGGTATATATGCTTATTTTTGATTCCCATTAACTTGAACAAAATCATTTTGTTTTAATGAATACTTTCTAGTTGACAAGTTAATTAGTCGGTGTAAGCACTGTAAGGCATTATTGAAGATTATTTCCGACAAAATTAAATTCGTAGGAGATATTCTCACTCCGCGTAGCAATGAACTTGAAGAAAAAAACGCTCTTTGTCTAACTTTAAAATGATAAACAATGAAGCAACGAGAAAATGCAAACGTCTTTTCGGCGGGACGGAAATATCTCAGCAAGAGATTTTCTACCACACGAGTTGATAAAAAGAAAATCCGTGATCATCTTCAAATTCGTTTGGAGAGTGTTGGAGGATTTTTAATTGAAAAAAAGTGAAAATTAATTCTCATACATTTGCTACAAGCCAATTACTTTTGAGGATGGAAAAGGATCAAACACACATGTGAAGCAGATGCTTTTTTGATTAAAGAAATTTCCACTTTTTTTCGTTACACAGACCATAGAAAAAGTCATAATAAATCGATAATCGAGAAATCTTTTTCTTGTAATCTAATTTTGGAAAATTGAATAATCTCATTATTGTGATTTTGATCAGATTTATCTCTGTCTTGAGCTGTATTAGACCATTTATCTTGTTGCTACACAGTTAAATGTATTAGAAGCATAATGATTCTGAGAATTGTCGTCATTTAGAAGAGCAGCCCTTTCAAACAACAGCAAGTACAGACTTTATTTTGGGCATTCCTGACTTGTAATTGGTCCGGTCGTTGTAAAAGGGCTCTTCTCGATGACGAATGTTGACAATTCTCAGAAAGAATTCTTATGCAGGTCAAGTTTATGCTAGTCTTGTCTAGATATAATAAAAAGTGAGAATCAGATAATTCATATACAAATACTTCTATTGGAGGAGATATTAAATCTCTGAGATTAGCAATAATAGATGATGGAATCTTTGTTGGTGTTTTTTATTGCAAAAACTTTTATTGAAAAAGTATAAGTTTGATTTAGGATTTAGATGTAATACTAGAGACGTTCTAGAGGCTGACTTAAGAAATAAATAAAGTTGAAGCCAGACAAACTATTTTATAGGCTTCCTGTGTTGTTATTACCGGTATCCGGAGATGATTTAAAGAAATATTTAAACACTTGTTGTAAAATATAACAATTATTGACACTTTAGGTAATCTAAATTGAACTTAATTTGAACTTAAACTGGGATTTTCTCGACTATCTAGAGATTTTGTGAGAGATAGGAGTATTATTTGTGAGCTACATGAAAAATGCTAGAGGAAACGTTCTCAATTAAAAGCCTTTTGTTAGGAAGATGTGACTGATGCGCGATCTTTAAAAAGCGAGAAAATCGATGTCGACCTAACACATCAGAATTAGTTCTTCATCATATAATTGAGCAATCTAAAGCGATTCCTGGTGATCATATTTTAAAAACCTGACAAATGTCATTAGTATCGCCGAGTTAGTAGTAACGAGATGGAGTTATAATCTCGTCCCAATGTCAATAATACTTTATGCACCTAACTAGAAAAGCTTTTGCCCTCTTGTTCTATGGAGAGTGAGAGAGAGAGGGGGAAGTGATTCTTTTTCCAAACTTGATTTATTTATTTTGTTTCACTAACTATACACATAATGGTAGATTGGAAGGGAATCCTAAAATTGGATCAACAAAAAGGAAAACTATCGATCATGAGTTTAATGGAGAACAACATTAAGATCCATGAAGAGTTCCATTTCACTCTAGATCACTCAGACAAGAAGCATTATTAAGTGGACCTCCTCGAGTCTAGTTGACTGGGAAAAGTATGTGGGAAAAATATCGATTGAGAAGATGTGAATAATGAATGGAACAAGATAACTTTGGTTTACTGTTATAACTTGAACTGTAACTAGAATAAGTAGAGGTGAAGGATAAACAAGTCCTGAGTATAACAAAATAATTAAATCGGATTTTTCTACTCAATCTGAGGATATTATATTTTTACAAATTATTGCCAGAAAGGAGCAAAATATTTAACTGGCTATAAAATGTATTAAAAACTAAATTCTACAAGCTTCAAGAAAATATGCGAAAAAAAATATTTTTTTTTCGTAATTCACTCAATTTTTCAAATATTTTCAAATGTATGTTTCAATATTCTAAATTAAGATGCAAAAATGTCCAACTTTTCAGGACCGAATTCATAGAATAAGCCTTTGTAATAGAGATATTTGATAAACTTATAGACCACCATTACAACAAGACTATATGGAGTCTAAATCTCTAGTTACGACAGTTTAAAATAAATTATAAATATGCTTATAAATAAAAGGATTCACACTGAGATCTCACAAGTAGAACTATGTTAGCCTAATCCCTGAATCGGAACAAAACTCAGTAGCTATGTAGTCTAGTGTGCATGGTCTACCCAGCTTTTGCAAGGTTTTTCAATAACTGTAAACATCTAATTTGAGACTATGGGGAAACTCTCTGTTTTTCCAAGTAACCTAAATGCTCTCATTGTAAGAGTCCAGCAGACACAAGGGTGCTTAATAATATTAGCATTGAAGGCTTTAGCTGAAATTAAAGCTTTTGTTATTCTTTGACATTATAACATCCTCCAAAAACCTTCTTCAAGTAATTTGAATTTTCATAACTTGCTTCTTGTAAAGTTAAACAATCAATGCTTATTCTAGGTAACCTAATGTATTAGCTTATCTCGATAACCTTTGAGATTTATATTCAAAATCGATAATGGGCGCTTTTTAATACCAGAAAACAGCAGAGGTAAATTTGATCAAAATTGTGAATCTCACTCACCAAAAATATATAATTTTCAACTAATTCAACTAACCTAATTCGTGGAAAAATGAGAAAAATTAAATACATAGTAACGTAATTCCAATATCGTGAAAATGTACATGAATTGGATAGTGGAAAAACAAAAAACCTTAATTGATAAGAAATATTTTAAACATTAATACATTTTTATGGTAAGAAATGGGGATTTTTGTCATTAGCCAACCCGTTAAGAACTGAGGTCAGGGATGTTTATTTAGAATTGATAAAAGCCCCACCTAGTTGGATGTTTGATGAGATGAATGACATTGATTTTCTGGTGATGAATAGGATTTTAAAAGAGGTTTAAAGCTGTCCCTTTGAGCCGTTTTCTATGTAACTAGGATTGCAAAAAAGAGCCATCAGTAGGGCTACCCACTAAAATTTACTTTGATTTTGTTTGTTTGAGTTTGTAAAAGAGTTGAAATTTTAAAAAATCTCATAAAGACTTTTCATTGGTTTCATCCCAAACCCTGAGACTAGTAATTGGGATTATCTTTTGGTCGTATAATTAATAATTATTACATAATAGATCAAGGTTGTTAAGAATATGTGATTTATATTTGGAGATCAATTTTAGTTCAGGAAATAATTTGCCATTTTTAATCTTCAAAAACAATCTTTACAAGAACGATTTTCATTCTCAGGTTTTTATCTGATAAAAGGTATACCTTGAAGGATTGACTCGATTGCTTTCTCTTAGTGATTCATTTTAATCAGCTTGAAATGAAGACGCATGAACTTTGGATATCTTAGGAGGCTTGTTCCTTAGTAGGTTCACTTAAATGTATTTAAGAAAAATGACTGAGGAGAATTCTTATTGTTTCATTTCAACTATGTCCTACAGTACTCAGAAGCTCATAGCTGTATGCAAATAAGAATTAATAAAGTTTGCTAATTTTGGCAAAATCTTTTTTACAGTCCTAATAATTATTAATTATGCTTAAGATAACAGATTATGCAAATCTTCAATATAATTACAAGCCTTTCATATCGGAAAAAGGTTTAAAACGTGTATACTAGTTTAATAATCTTGATTCTGATGCAAT
>JJOG01006363.1:0-35232 GCA_000715275.1 Gyrodactylus salaris
TTAGTAAGTGTGCAGGAATAAGATCCAAAATATTATCGACTAAAATTTCGATGAATGATGAGTGAGGGCCAATTGGAAAATTTCAAAGAGTTGGTTTATAGTGGTTAATCTACTGTACCCAAACGTCTCCCAAGTTGTTGGGAGATGGGGATAGCTGTACTGATGACGCCTGATAGGCAGATTCCTCTTTGATACATACAATTGGTTCTTTCTCTTTATAAATACATTCATATAAAAAATAGCGCAATTATTAATTTTTTCATTACGGAATAAAATACTGTTAGTTATGTCATTATTAGAGAGCCCAGAAAATATGCTTTTTTTGCAAGAAAAATGCTTATAATATGCTTTATTTATGAAAATATTATGCGTAAATTATAAACTCATCTGCAAAGCATAAATTTAAGAAGCATCTCCAATAAAAAAAATTTCCCATTGAAATCTAGGCTAAGAATTAGAGCATCAAAAAGTCCTAAATGTTATATTTCAAGGTTATGGTATTTTTTGACCCATTACCATTTTCTCTATAAGGCTGATTTAAAAAGTTATTATGTCCTTAAAACAGGCCTAAAAACAGAATAACGTCCTATTTATAGGCCATATTTAAAGAAATTGGTTTCAAATTTTCATTTTATCAGGTAATTTTTTCATTGTGACAAAATAATTATCTTTCAAGCCTTTAAAAGCCCCCTCCCTGTTGTGCATACCTTTTCATTGATGAATCAGATAGGGAACAATAGAAGAAATTTTGATTACTTGACTAGACATGAATATTTTACTATTAATAAATAAAATAGCTATTTTGTACTACTTGTAAGTACTTTTGATTTTTTGATCCAATAAAATTAGGACCTAAACCATAAAGTCATATATTTTTAGGTCCTATAAATTTTTTATTTAAATGCTAAACCTTGAACAAAAATCTTTTTCATAATATCTGTTAATATGAAAAGTCCACTTTTTGTTGACTTCAACATAGCGATTAGGTCAGTTTGGTGCCTCTAAAATAATAGATTATTAGTTTTTTTTTAAAGCTTGATAAGTTTTAAAATGCTTTAGAAAATGAGAAACTGCATATTTGTAACTTTCTAATTCTTTTGAATTCTATTTATTGTTATTTACTGGTACCCCTACTTTCGAAGAATGCACTACTTTTTCAACAAACTAATGATTCAGTTGAATTGCAATTTTTCGATAGTATAAATCTATTAACGTTTATAATATGAAGTGAGAAATAGGGTTTCCAGAAAATTACAATATAAAAAAAAATAAATTTCTTGGAATTTGAAGTTTGACGTTAAAAATATAAGATTTTTCAAAAATTACTCAGCTAGACATACCTCAAATGACGCAGCATAAATCTGAATTAGAAGTTAAAATTCCGTAGGATTTGCAGTTAGAATCCGCTCATTTTCTTTACACTTTCGGAATGGCGTTGATTCACTCAAAAAGTTATAATTGATAAAATTGGTGGTGATTACAATGAGAATTATGGGAAAATGAAAAAATTATAAATCGAAATTAATGATTTTATGATAAATTCCAGGAATTGCAAAGGTTGCAAATGCAGAGAAAAATTCGATGACAACTTCAATAGCGAAGAAGTAAATAAAAAAAGTTCTCATACTTAATATTCTCAACCCCTTTTCTCAATTTTATAAAATCTTAAACTAAGTAGAGAAGGAAACTCTCTTACAAAACATGTCTCTTCAATCTGTAATACCAACAGGAGGGAAGTATTAGTCTACTCACCTTTATTAGTAGCACTTGTTGAACTCTGTCGAGAAATCAACGCTTCATTTGGGGTCTTAATCTTTCTGGGATAGCTTGGAGGACTATTTGCTTGTTGATCACAGGCAGAGCAGATACGACTCCCGACTGAAGAAGTACTGATTGAGTTTCTTATTGAAATCTTGGAAATATTATAGGTTCTCGTCTGAGGACTCTCATTATGATAAGGGCTTGTGCTGGTGCTCATCGCTTTATATGTCTGACTGCGTTCAATTGGCGACTTGAAATCTTCACGGAGCATTGTGTTAATTCGCCAGTTTACTAGATGGAGAGTGAATTTTAACCATAGACAACTATGATCGAACGATTTCATTGGGGGAATAAGAACAAAGTGACAATTAATGTCTATACAAAACCGTTTACAGCATTTGATGAATGAATGATTTCGATCTTGACGAAACAAAGTCTACTCTTTTTCTTTAGTTATGCTATTAGCTAACTATGTTAATTGTAACTAGAGGAGAATCACCATTTTTCCTCGGTCTTGGCTTGGAGGAAATATATTATATATAATACTTGCAGTATAAAAGTTGAAAATCTTAAGATCAGATAATTTGGGTGATATTTAAATTGATTAGTGTGCGGAAATGTTAGGAAAAATGCATCATAGCAGACAACATGCAACCGAAAAAAGAGTAACAACGAAGAAAATTTGTTTCATTTCTCTCCACTCATGAATGAGAGTGGTAGATACCATAACAAGTATTGCGATTTCATCAATTACAGACTCGCTAAGTGGAATGGAAACATAGATTGAAACAACAGAGCAAACAGTAGTACAGAACAAACGATGAGAGAAAAGAATCTCAAACCTTTTCTCGGTCATGCAGGCTCGAGGGGGCCGAAAGCGCGGGCAAATGGATGCATTCACATTGAAGAGCATTCTGAACATTTGATGAGGATGCGTTGAGAGAGAAACAAACTTTTTTCTTCTTTATCAAGTCCCCACTTTCCGTAAGGTGAAGGCCCGGGTTCGCTTTTGTCTCTGGTATGACCAGGTAAAAAGCTGTCTCTTTACCCGGCCCAAGAGTCGGATTATACGAGGTACGACGATTGGAAAACCTAGTCGGTCTTTTCAGATTACCGGACAACGCCTGTGTACCTTTTGGTGGCTTAAGAGCCACTCTCAACATTTCGAAACTTGACAATCTGATGCATTGGTCTAAGGTGTTGGGAAAAGTAACAATGTGGTAATTCATCTGGATAATTCAATATTTGAAAGCCATTGACCAAAATGTGTACACTCTAATCTTGTATCCTTAATTTATTTTTGAATAAAAGTTATGAATTAATTGTGCATCACTTCTTTGGCTGGTAATCTCTTCACACTCACCCGAATAATTTTGGTCGGTGAATAATCGGACTTTTAAAATAGCTTTAATAGTACGTGGTAAATCAATTATTAAGATTGTATAATCGTTAACTGAAAACGATTAGATCTGCAAGATTTTCAAAAGTGGCATGGATAGATCACGAAAGAGCAAATTGAAATGATAATTTTAAGAGAAAATTGGTTAATTTAATATAGTCATCAAATTATTATAGGGAATCAAAAAGATGGTATTAAGAATCAAAGAATTAATCTTTTCAAACCCTTACTTCTTAGCTGTGCATGAGCAATTCAAATAAAAAATACAGTTTATAATGTATTAGCATCTCAAGGGATCAAGATTTTTGTGTGTTAGTCAATTATTTCAAGTATAAGTTATACATAAACTGGTGGAAAATATACTAGAATGTGGTAATGTCGTTAAGGAAGGTTTATCGACAAACTAACTTTCAAGTACAGTTATAGATTTGAGTTATAGATATGAAACTCAGTCCTAACATGTGAAAAAGGTTCTCAAGATTTAATATAAATATGGAAATACCTCTACAAGGGTCGTTCTTGACTAGGAACTGGTCCAATGGAATCCAGCCGCCACCAACGCGAACCATTACCACGTCACGGAGAATGCGTACGAGTCGAGATTTCTTAGAAGCTCCAAACTAGAAGGAGAACATGTCAAAAAAGTGTTTTTAACATTTATGACAATATTTAACTTCTCGGTGCCCAAGTCTAAATACTCACGTTATACGTTTCCCCAGCAACCTTTGAGATCGTGTACGTCGTATGACAGGTGCAAAGACTACTCTGTCTGTTGATTTCATTCTGAATGGTCAGGTTCTGTTCACTTGTAAAGGCTGGAGAGGAAAATCTTCGCGACGACTGTAGGGAGAGATTGCTGCTTGTTGGGGACCGAGCACCAAGGTAATTGTTGTTCTTCATCAAAGCTGAGAACTGAGTGAAGGTTATCTTCCCCTTGCGCTCATTGTCCATGTGTTCAAATACCCGTTCTAGTTCAGCCACGCTCGATGGGAATTCTGGATGAGTTTGAAATTAAAAGGGTTGCAATAATTGAATTTGAATAATGTCTGTCCTAATGTACAATTTATACAAAGATTTGATAATATTGTATACATCATTGTCTGGTGGGAAATTTTATTTATTCCAAATAGAAAACCTTTTTTTATACACACGATTTATCCATGGATTTTTCATTTTGTATGGCGTTACAAACTTTTTATTACGAAGAAAAATATGCCTTTTGACATATTCACTTGAAACTCAAGTTTTGAAACTATATCTTGAGATATCCTACGAGTAGATATGATTATGAGTAGTATGAAAAAACCGTGCTGGATTATTAGAAACTATTGAATTTCCTGAAAGATATCTTGGAGGAGTACTATATAATCTCGAAAATATACAACCCTGTGAAATAAACGGATACAAAAGGACACACTCTCTCATGATGACTCACTTCTTTTTAGTACTTCTTTAATGAATGAAGCCTTTGTGAGTGTGATACCGTCACTATTCTTTGACTTGAAAATGTCGATCATTTTAGCCTTGTTAATGTTCAGCCAATTGAGATATCGTCTCTTCCATAGATCGAAATCAAAGTCTTTCAAATTCTCAACCTCCACAGTGTAATCGAGGCGTTTCTTTATCCTTGCACTCCTATCGTTCACGTCTTGCTTCAGGTCTGTCCATAACTTGACTAGCTCATTAACCCGCGGGGATTCGTAAACCGATTGCGGGCTGAATGTCGATGGAACAACCTTGAAGCTACTTCTGCGCTTATCAATGATTGTACCTGTGTTTGGCAAGTAAGACTTCTTTCTGGCATGGTTGATTACATTTTCATAGTCTGCTTGATGAGAATAGACCTCCTTCTCAAATTCTTTGTGGTCTTCCAAGAGCTTTTCAACTTCTTGTGAGTCTTTGATATTCTCAAGAGGCACGATTTTATTGGCAAACATGGCACTCGTATTAAGACTAGAAAAGCTATCAACAGTTTCAGTGTCGTCGTTTTCGTGAGTGTCCCCATCCAGTGTGATGTAGGGGTCCTCTCTGAGCTTATTGCGGACAAGTCCTATGTCTTCGATTAAGCGATTGAGTAGATTGTGTCTTTCGTTTTGTTCATCGTACAGTATCTGCAGCTTTTCAGCCCTCTCATTAGACCAGGAGATGAGCTAAAAAGAAGCGAGAATTTGATTAATGCTAGAAACTCGGGTATTGTCTCGAGATAAATTTAACATGAATAAAAACTCACTCCATCGTAAAGGTTATGAGCAGTATTTTGCATAGTTATAATCTGCTGATAGGAATCTGGCTCTGATTTCTCAACAATTTCATTGCCAGAAGCAAATAATCGATCAAGATTATCCTTTAATCCCTGGAGTTCACGCCTCGTCTTTTCATATTGACGTATTTTGCTCTCTAGGTTACTTTGATCTGGAGAAGAATGAGGAAGAATTTTATTAGTTTTTTCATCGTACACATCGTCGTCCACTGGAAGGGCGCCTTGAATCTGGAGTTTAAGATCAAGTTCCGATCTTTGACTACAGAACTGTTGGAACAGGGTTTTGAAGTCGTCATACTAGATTAAAGGAAAATCATTATTAGTTAAAACAAATTATATAATGGTAAGGGAGAGCAGTTAAAACTGAAAATGTGTCCTGGAACCCTAGACATTTAAATTATACAGTAAATTATGTAGTGAAATAACGAAAGATCTCATCCGATAATGTAGTAATTCCCTCTTTAATTTGCCAATTTGATGTTCCTCAGTGATCAATCCTGATTTGAAATATGCAAATAAACAGAAAATTCCTAATTCATTGAATATACGGTGAATAATAGTAGACATGACTTAAACATCTAAAGGTGGAGTTATCTTACTTTCTTCTCAGCATCCTTAAGCAACTCATTCCTTGATTCCATGAGCTTCTTGATCTCACTCCATTCGTTCTTCATTTCGTCGAGCTTGTTATGAATCTTATCCTTATCCTCCCGACAGATCTGACTCGATTCGGTAATTGATTGCTGCTTTATCAGGTCGTTGGCCAATTTCTCTAGCTGTCGCATAATGCGCTCCTTCTCCTTAGCCTCATTAGACAAGTTGGCCATCTTCTCTTTATGCATCTAAGAAATTCATAAAAAAAGTAAATAAAATGGATTTTGGACACAAGGTCACAAGTTGTACTTGGCCTCTAAGATTAATTTCTTTAGGTGAAATCAACCTAATCTTGAAGAGATAAATTCTCAAAAACTCACTCCGATAACTTCTATGTCTCCATAGAGCTTAATCTTGTCATTTTGAAATTCGGGCTTTTTCTTAGCGATCCATGAATTTATTGATGATAGAGTCTCAACAAATCTTCCAGATTTCAACATTGACTCTTCCAAATCGTTGTTTCTAAATTTATAATATTTAAATAACGACACAAGAAAGATAAAATTGCAATTTGACTCTTCAAACTATGTTCGAAAATCCAACAGTGGAACAAACCACTCTGAAAATTCTTATTAACCATTTTTCTTCCGAGTTACTTACCTCTGGTACGATTTAGTGTACACAGCCTGCCATAAGGTTTTCAATGAGTCAAACTTCTTCTCAAAATCTTTCTGATCATCCACTGGAGCGATGTCGATAAGATTACGCAGTTGCTTTCTCAGCTCCCTATAGTCCTTGTCTTTGGCGCTGAGCTCCTTCTGGAATTCCCTATGCTTCGCTTGCAATTCGGATATACGGTCGATTTGTGTGCCCGATTGAGATTCCTCTTTGAACTTGTCCAGTTGCTTATTTAGCCATCCCACTAGATTTGAATACTCCACGTCCATTTTTCTGGATTTCTAAAATGAAAATCAGCAGTAAAAACTGTCTTTTCGATAACAGGATCGTAACAGAAAATTTCAGTTTCTCTGATAAATAAAAGTTCAAATGAGTACAAACCTTGAGTTCAGCATCAAGATTCTTAGTTCTTTCACTGGTTTTAGATTCAATTTTCTCGCAATTCTTCTTGATACTATGCAAGAGATTTTTGATTAAAGCAGCATCATTTTCCTGCACAATTTTGGTAATATAACGTCCGTTTTGAATGATCTCATTAATAACTGGACGCTTCTTGGCCATAGTCTCTCTGAATTCGTTATGCTTCTCGATATCTTTGAGAATCTTTGGCTCCAACTTGCTGACTCTCTTTTGTCGACACATGTAGACTTCTTGAGTCTTGAACCAAGACATGATGTCTCCGACTTGATCATGAAACTCGATAATCTTATTTGCCTCCTGCTTGATTTGTAGGTTAATTTCATAGAGGTTTGATTCAAGGTTGCGTTGTTGGTCGGTAAACTTGTTGAGTTCATCTTCAAGGCTCTTTCTCTTCTCCTCATTAGCGTTTATAATAAGACTCGAATATTTCATACGGAAGGCTTCGGTCTAAATAAATAAGAGTTATTTGAATTTCATGCTATAAAATTGTGATTAATTATAAATTCTTTCTTTTAGCGAATTCATGACTTAGAGCTTACATCGTGTCCGATATTCACTGCATCTGTGTAGAGGTTATTAGCTTGAGCTTCTTTGGCCTTTACGGTCTCAGGCATTCCGCCGAGAAATCTTTGTCCTGGAGTTTTGGATTTAACGAAGAAAAGCCTCTTCTTGAGCAGGTTGAACTCTGCTTCAAATGAGTTCACCTCCTCGAGAGCGTCTTTGACATTTTCGCGCTTCTCCAAATGTGATTGCTTTAAAGATTTCCAGTCGTTGTTCAACTTAACAATGGCAACAGGAGTTTGATTTTTCCCATTGTTGTCTTGTGTTCCTGTAAGAGCGATGGATTTTGCGTTCTGCTGTAACTTGAGCATCGGAACGTTATGATCGACAATCAGCTTTTCGATGAGCTATCAAGATTTTGATTATAATTCATTCATTTTTCTAACTATTTTAGACCCTCAAGAAGAATATTCTTCCTAGTTTTTGCTATATTTTACAAAAATTTTGGCTACTTACATTCAGCTTTTGAATTTGTGATTGAAGAGCAGAGACACAACCATGGGAAACATCAGTGGAATCCACGTTATCTTGAGTGTGTTTAATCCATCTTGACATGGCAGCCACCGCTTCAGAGAACTCACCCAAATCGAACAAAGCCAACTGAAGATCGTCTCTCTTTTTATGAGCATTAGTTAATAGAATATCCCAGCGATTCTTCACATCGTCTAGTTGATCTCGGACCTTCTTTGAATTTCTATTACCTGTCGGCTCATAAATCGAGTTGTTCTGTTCAATCTTGGAGAGGAACCTTCTCACGAGATCATTCAAATTAACTAAGTCTTTCTGTTTCTCATTGAGCGTAGTATTCAGCCAGGTATCAAGTTCAGAAACCTAGGAGAAATAATTTTTAAAATGGGTTTCCATACAAGAAATTATAGAAAATAACTAATTATTTATATGGAAATAAGACTATTTAGATAAAGCAAATCTGGATCAGTGGCTAGTGCATTGGCTTGCCAATCTACCAGTCGCGAGTTCGATTCCTACCTATGGCATACTGAAGAATCCAAATAAGGATGAAATGTCTGGTCAGTGATGAAATTTTCTTTATCTGTATTTGCTTTATCTAAATAGTCTTATTTCCATACAAACCTGATAAAAATCACCTGTCCTGATATACTACTTGTTAGTAGGTAAAAACTTTCTACTTGAATAATTATTTATAAGTCATCCCAAATATTGAGAGTTTCATTAATTAAGCAATAAAATTCCTCATACGTGTAGAGCCTGCACGTAGTTTTGTAACAAAGACATGTGCGTTATACTCCTTTTTGGTTGATTACCAATTGAATCTTGAATTAAATAAAATTTAGATAAAAAAGTGAAATGGGCAAATCATTAATCACAGGTGTGGAGATATTTGTACGCGTGCAAACTTATGACAACCCTGTTTTAAATGATCAATTTTAAAACTCTTCATAGCTTACGTAACTAATTTTAAAATAAAAAGTTATATTTCATAAATGGTTAATTATCTAACTAAATTATTTTTGATAAAATCAATAAATTTTACAAACCTGATTAACAATTGCATCTTTATTTGGAAATTTAGTCTGCATTCTCTTCATCTCATCCTCTTTATTGTGCAACCAGTCTTTGAAGAATTTGACGTTTGAATTAATTTCATTTGCCAAATCTTGCTTGGCTAAGACATCTTTTCTAACATCAGACAACTTCTTCACAGATGAGTCGTACTCATTTCTCAAGTGATCTATCTCCTGATTCACTTCACTTTCGATCATTTCCCGGTCCTCTTCTCTAGCGCAACCGTCTGTTAGGAGATCGACGATTTCATCTCCCTTTGTTGAGGCCTCTTGAAGGTTTTTACTTGTCTTGGCTAACTCACCATCTATTGTCTCAATGTCGGCAAGATGGAATCTAAATGGAATGTAATAATATAAGCATTTTATAGAAAAGAGGGAAAAAATCAAATTTTGCGAGGTTTTTTATTATAAAATTTAAATTTAAAACTCAAAAATTAACCAAGATTCTTCAAGATTTTTCCCACACATAATAAAAAATAATCTATAGATTTTTGTTCTTATAATGTAAATATTTGGAAAGAAAACATTTGTGAATAAATCTGTGAAACGATTATTACATGTATAGGGAGTGGAAATATATTATTACAACATGAAAATAACAGAAACTTGCTCCGTATCTGTTGATGAGCTGAACGGGGGTGTAATAGAAATTAAATCCCACCCAGAAATAAAACGACTTCTCTGAAGGAAAATTTGCTCAATGAAATAAAAGAAGGAGGAATTACCTATAAGTTTCATCGTCTAACAAATCATTCGGAATGTTGTAGTCCTTTAGATATTGGCCATCTGCAATCTTGTCTAGATCAACCTTTGCCTCATCGAGATCCTTATTCATGGTCTTGATGAGAGGCCAGAATTCGTAGCTTGCCACTTGATGGGCTTTTCTAACCTTTTCCGATCGCTCGCTCAATTGACCGCGGAGTTCCATCCATTCTTGTCGCATCATTCCAACTTTGCTGATCACTAAAAGTTGCATTTTTATGAGAAATGGTTCATTAAAGGCATGTTCGACCACAAGATATGCATTGACAACAGTTATCCATAGAGTATCAACCTCTAGATATAAGACTCTCAAGAGGATTACAAGATGAACAAATTTACTATTCACTGTGTGCCAAAAATCTTCTCAAACACTTCTCAAGATATATTTGAGTGCTAAGGTAATTAGATGATTTACTATTTTTGAATTATTACAATCTCATACTATAAGCAAAATTATATTTTATTCTGAAGAAGTCATTTTTTATCTGAGAGATGTTCTAATATGCAAAACATTTCATTTTCGGCGCCCAGCTTACACATCATGCAACTTGAAAGAAATAGAAAACTTCATGCAAATCTTACCACTTGGATTAATGTATGCCGATACAATTCGATCTTTAAATGAATATCGATTATAACCTAAAAATGATCAGGCAACCTAAATTTCTTTAGTCCTTGGGGTTATTTAACAATGTTAGGCATGGCTTATTTATAGAATAGATAGTCATTTCATTGAAGAGACTTTTGATCTTCTCATCTTTGCTCAGCAATTATTGAAAGAAAAACTCACATTTTTTGGCTTCTTCCGGCGTCAGCTTAGTATCGAAAACTGTATCAATCGAGACATTATCTCCATGTGTGATATCTTCTAGTTGTGACTGAATAACATCGAGATATGGAATTCTTCTGTTAATTGTGAGCAAGAGGTTGCTAGATACTCTAGCTAGTTCTTCTAATTGATCCTGATCAACACCCATTGGTGCGTTGCTCTCAACGAAATCCGTCTCTGCAACTGGTATTAGTCCGAGAGACTTTGATTCATACGTCACTCGGGAAAATATATTATGCAAGTCTTCGACTTTGTCATTTATCTAGAGAAAGTGAAATTCATGTTATCTTCTCAAATAATTTACTGTCTCACTTTTACAAAGATATTAATCAAACACGAAATTTATTAATAGATATTTATGCCCTAAAATGGACCTTTGGACATGGTTTTAGGTTGGTTAAAAATAATCATTCTTAGAATATAAGGCATATCCGAAAATTCAACATTATACTTCTATGTATAGTCCATTCTAACATAACAATTAACGCTATGTAATTATTCAAGTAAAAACCCATTTTTGGAAAAAATCTTTCAAATCACTTGATAATATAATTTTTAAATAATTGGCATAACTATACGACTGGGAGATAATCTCAACTATGTAAAGTATACAATTTTTACTTGTCTAAGATGGCTTCGGATAACCAATTCAATTTTTCTATAAGGGTTGTTTGGGAGCAACTGAAAGTTGATACACTCGTAGGGGTGAGATTTTGTTTAAATATATACTTTCTAACCATTTACCCATAAAAATTGTTAATAAAGTCCCAAAAGAGTGCATTGAAAGAGACTCGTTCTTTTCAAACATTAATGCTATAAATGAATAAAGTGTCTATAAATTTTTCGGATTTCTCGATAAATGAACATTAATTAAACTATAAATACAGATATGAATACCAATATGCAGTTAGATTAGAGAGAGAATTCTCTATTTTATAATGTTATACCAACATTATAACATCGACATGCCCATCGATTAAGGGTTGAGGTATTTGAATGATTGTCGTCATAGATCAATGATCCAGCCTTTTTCATTTCAATGAGGTGATTAATATGATTACAATATTGATTATTATCACATCGACACATGGGCCAAGCTGGATCATCGATGAAAGTCTCACCGGTGTCTTTATGCAAAACCATGAGGTGATACCACTAAAAATTAATTTTTCGTGTTAGCACAAAATTTTAATGAATATCAGATAGAAAATGACCACTAGAAATTCTTTGAATGAATTTAATTGTGAAGAATCTTTATAATAGCACCAATATACATTTCTATTAATTAGGTTTGAATATTTATGATAAAATGGGATAAAAATGCATTAAAATTAAATTATTTATGGATCCTATGAATATGAATGAATGAGCAATTCTCCTAAATGGATACTTTCGAAAGCCTTCTAAAATCTGCTACTCATCAGTACTGAGGACTCACATTCTTGGCATTTAAGGCAGTCTCGTCAATTTCCAGAATGCGCTTATCACTCAACCTTCGAAGGCGATTGAACTTTGTATTCACACGACGCATTACGTCTTCAATTACGGGTTTTTCATTACGAGCAGCAAGCTTCTTAAGGCTATTCCCTGTCACATTAACCATGTCCACCATTCCAGTCAAGTCGCTAATATCATCTTCAGTTATCTAATCGGGAATGTAGACATTAGAAATTCGACCTGTACACACAGAACTTGGAAAGTACACGCAAGTTGCACACAAAAAACTCACAACATTTTGATCGCCCTCAAGAGATTCCAGCTTCAGGAAAGCTTTTAGTTCAGCATCGGAGAATTTCTTCGACAACTCCAGGCCCTGTACGTATTTATCATCGAGCTCACTGAACTGCATGGCCAATCTCTTCTTGGACATGCCATTCTCTTCCATAAGCGTTAGGACCCTATTGGTTAACGCATCGACTTTCTTCATCTCTTCTGGATTATGACGAGGCAATTTTGTCGGTAGATTGGACTCGTGAAGCAACCTTTCCGCTTCCATGACAAGAGCATCGTTTTGCTCCATACGAGAGTTCAATATTGTCTTTGCTTCATAATACTTGCTTGCTTGATTTTTCATCTCGAAAGCTTTCCATGGTAATGACGCGAAAGAGTTAGCCGCAAGCTCCTTCGGGTTCAGATAGTCGATACTCTGATCTCCTGTGAGTAGATCTGATGGGGAAGTTGTTGTCCCAAGGTTGAAGGATTTCAAAGCGGCGTTGAATAACTCAGCGTCTACTTCAAATTCGTTGAGATATTCAGTCAATATTTGTCGGTTGGATTTGAACTTTAGGCCGAGATCATGCACTTCTTGGCATGTGTCATTGAACACGAGTAATTCCATTTCGATAGGATTCACTGAACTATTTGGCAGGCTCGTCAATTCCCCAGGTATCATGTCATGCTTTGGAAGGATTTCCATAATATAGTCATGTTTCTGTTTTATTTCGGTGGCAATAGGATTTATTTTCGAATTAATCAAAATCTCAATTTTATTAAGACCCTTGAGAATTTCTGGCCCCTTAGATGGATCCGAGGACTTGCGCTTTAAATCTTCAAGACCAGGTCTAATGATATTTTCCATTTCTGATTGCATAATCATCCTCGAGTTTGCCAAGTCAACAGCAATCGGAAGGGCTTTTGTTAGACTATCGTACTTTTGATTTGAAGTCATTTTCATTGCCTTGTAGTTTTTTATGAATACCTCTATCTTTTTTTCAATCTCTTCGGAGTTTTGTGCTAAATAGAGTATAATTATTAAAAATTTCTTAATTTGAAGCCAAAAATTATTTATAGTCCATCTCAAAATGTTCGTGAATATTTTTAGACTTTAGAAAGAAAGGATAAAGTTCAATAGAAATCATTAGCTAGTTCCATTTTTGGATGATCAACAAGCCAATGCGAGGTGTAACGTTGCTGAGTAAACTCTGGTCCTCTAGAAAAGAATTTAGATTCGGGATTGGTCTGCATGCAGTCTAGATCTAAATATAATAGAAATGTTTGGGTGCTTGTATCGGGAAATTCGTTAAATTAATTTAAGAATTAAATTAATACAAAAATAATAAAATTTCGGTTCTAACTAGTTTTAAATCGAAGCAAAATATTGCAGGAATTACCTTGACCAATCTCATTCAACATCATGATAGAGTCTTGCAGGTTTTCAATCTCATCTGACTGTTCATTAATCTTGCGATTGATCATCTAGAGGAAAAAATAGAAATTATAAGCGATCAGATTATACAAAAATGGAGAAACGTTAAAAATTAGTCGAACGTGAAGATTAAGTGATGGATAGGAAAATGTGAGTGTGCTTTGGATTTTTAACCGAGAAAACGTGATAAGAAGAAAATTATTGACCTCAGCCTTTTTGACACTTTCAGTGTCTTTAACAACATTCTTTGCGCCGAGTTTGATATCCAACATTTCCATAGAGAAGTCTTGGCTAGCTTTACTCTCATCAATCAGCCTTTTTACCACGCTTTCTTCTGTCTTTAGGTGCCCCAAAGAGCTTTTAGTCTCCTTGGGCATTGGCAGTTTCGAATCTGACGCGAGAAGATTATTTTCATGAGCCAAGCGACGAATTAAACTCTCAAATTGATCAACCGTTGTCCGATGAGCCTTGAGATCAGACTCGACAAGTTCTTCTGGCCGATAATTTTTTAAGAGAGTTTCAAGTTGATACTTCATTGCATTTGCGTTATTCAACATGGCCTTAAGGTTCATTAAATTTATTAATTGAGGGAATAATTTAAAAAATTTCATTCTCAACTTTTTTTTAATTCATTTTTTAAGCTTACATCAATATTTGTAACTTTTTGTTGTATCTCTGTTGGACTCAAGTTGTTTTTATCCGGATAATCAATGATTTTGCAGAATTGCTTGTCAATTTGATAGAATGTTTCATTGAATGGTTCTAGTTGATGCTTAAAATCTTTCGAGTTGTCGAATATAGCCTGATCATGCTCAATTGACTTTTCCAGCTTTTGTAAGAGATCAAGGTATTTGGCGGAAATTTGGGCAATCTTCTCCCGCTCATCTAATTTTAAGCCAGAGTCTGAAAGGGCTCTATCCAACTCATCAATGCTGTTCTTCCTACCATGCATCATGGTGTAAAGAAGCTTCTTATTCGATAGATTTGAGATCGTCTTATTGAAATCTGGCTTTTCTGAATCGAGTTCCCCGAATTGTTGATTTATCTTGGAAAATAAGACATAACATTTAGAAATCAAGAAATGCTAATCTATAAACTCACAAGTTCAACAAAGTCTTCAATTCTTTTGATAGTTGAATCAATCTGTCCAAGCGTGATCTTTTGCAAGTCATTGTTCATTTCAATAGCACCAAGGTTTTTGACAATTTCTTGTACAGCTCTCTCAGCATCATATAGTTCTTGTTCGAGATTCGCTTTATCCTTATTAGCGGGAAGGGTTGAGACAAGAAAAACATTATTCTTTTGTAGCTTCGTGAGTGAATTAGATAACGGTTCGATATATTCTCTTTGTAACTGTTTAATTTCTTTTCTGAAAATAGTTTGATTAATTTTTGTTCAATTAATTGATTAATATCGGTCAACTTACTCGTTAATATCTCTTGCTGAAACTTGGAATTTTGCTTTGTTAAGAAGCTGTGAGAAATCTTCATTGGAAATGTTATATTGTTCAATATTTTCTTTCCTCTTATCGAGGGCCATCTTTGTAATCTGTAATTTATCTTTCAATTGTTCTTCAATTATATTGATTATTGGTTGAACATCTTTAGAATTTCGTGAACCATCTTTCAATTCATCTTCACATTGTTGTATCTAAAAATAGATTTCGATGATGCATTGGAAAAAAATCCAATCAAATTTGAGGGAGAAAAACCAACTCAACTTATCAGTTAAAGTATTTTTTACGATAGTCAAACAGTGGCTTCAATGAACTAACCTTAACCTCGCTACTTTGAAGTTTAGAGGCAAGAATTGAGACATCTTGGGCCTTAATAGCAAGAAGAATATCTTGGGATACTTGATTCAGCTCCTGCATTATTTCCCCAATCAGACCATGGACATTTGAGATATTTCTCCCGCCAACATCAGGCGTCTCAGTATGCGAGGGATTACGTCGCACAACACTGTCGATTTTCCTTATGACACCATCGTTTTTCTGGTTCAGCTCAGCCATCTTTTGTGAGAAATGAATGAGTGACTCATCGGGCTTCTCATCACCGAGGTTACTCAGGAGAGTTTGGAGGGGTTTCATATTTTCCATTATGGTTTTGTCCTCTCGAAATTCTTTCGCCTTGGCCATCATTTGCACCAGCTTTTCTTCTGTTGATGCTTTACTCTTGGGATCCGTGAGTGATTCTAGATCATGGGAGTACTTTTCAAAGGACTTTTCAATCTTTTGAATGTACAACTCTGCCTCTTGGAGTTTTCCAATAACAGGATATGATTTAATCTCAATTGATGAAAGGTCATTCTAAAGTTGAGGAATAACATTTATTATACGAGACGGCAGTAAGAACTACTTTAGACTTACCATTTTGTTAAAAGCATTCGATTTGATGAAGCTTACAATTCCACGACATTCTTCGAGATTCTTTTTCAAATCCTCAACCTCTTCAGTTGTTTGGGACACGTTAACTATGCATTTGTCCATGATATCTAGCTCGTTGTTTCTCCCATCTATTGATTGAACTACTGACCATAAATCATTCGTTTTGGATTGGATCTGATCTTTAGTGACAGGAAATGATCCGGATGTGGCGAGTGGAACCATGATTTTCTTTTTTTGGTTATTGAGCCAATCCTATATAATTATGATCACATTTTGGTATGAAGATTTGCAATTATTATTATATATTTTAAATCTGATTGCAGAAATTTAGTTGGTAAATAATATATCTTTTTCTGATGTGAAATATTATTTTTAAATAATTCGATGTTTAGGATGCCATATCTCCCTGTAGAACTTACTTGTAGCGATAAGGCCTGATTTCTAAAGGCAGCAGAGTTTTCAGCTATGTTCATCAAATCTACCTGGCGATCTTTAGCGTGTTGAATGAGTCGTTTTAGAGCGACACGAATCTCTTTGATAGCTTCGCGATCATTGGGTGATATCAACTTTGATGTATTCTCAAGTTTATCCAGCGTTGAACAGTGCTCCTCGGCCTGCCCTTCAATTTCCTAAAATATGTTAATTATCAAACGGAGGTTTAATTATGTTATTTTGTAAATAAAAAATTAGTTCAATTGTTAATCAACACAATTTTTATAATTCTGCAATAATGTTGAGGGATAGCGTGATATTTATTGCAAATATATACTTGAAAGAAGTGATTCAGTAAGAAACCAAGTTATTATCAAATCTGTGGATTATAATCTCTAAAGAATATTCCTTTACGCAACTTTACATCCGGAAAGGTTTAGCAAGAATTAATCAAAATGAAAGAGATCTTCTTAGACAAAAGACAATGGAATTAGAGCGAGCCTCATTTTGAACCTTACTTTGAACAGCTGCAACTTCTAAATTTTATAGGAATATTAGAGAATTTACTAATTAAGCTTAATAGTTTTACTAGAAACAATATTATTTCAAGAAGCTTAGCGTGACGTTCATATAGCCCTCTTTGGGCTCTATATTTAAAATTTCCTTGCATTACAGAGCATTTCAAACATCTGCATATCCATGTATATTAAAGAGCAAGATTACAATTTTTTTCTCGCAATAATATGCTTTATTTTGAGAAAAGCTATAAAATATTTTTTTTTTAAATAGTATTCTTCATGTGCCAGGAATATGATCAGAATTAGGGCTACCCAACTGACTAAAAATAGTATTTTTCGTTTCGAAAATGCAAGAAAATTTGATTAACTTTTTTCTAGGGAGTTGGGTGCGATTTTTGAAAGACTATTCGTTCTTTTTTTTGAAGACTTCCATTGGTTTTCCAATTTTTGGACGGAATATTTTTATAAGATTTATTTTAGTTTCGAATAGTCGCACCATAGCAGCAATATGAAAAAATAATTACAGATTTATCAATAAGATATGAATGGTCTGTATTACAGGCCTAAGTAATCATCATGAAAACAATAATCCATATTACCCTCCACTATTTTTAAACCCTTTTGTCTCGACTTAGAGACTAAAATGGTGTTTTCCATTCTTCAAAGAGTCCTAATTCTAACATTCTAAATGTTACACCTTATTATAACATTGACACGAGCAGAGAGAAATTAAAGTTTATGGAAAATAAATTTCCTTTCCAGCCTACCTTGGATTCATCGAGCTTGTTGATCATCAATTCAATCAGAGCAGGTTCGTTGTTCATGCAAGCAAATACCTCTTCCTGACTTGTATTAAGATCCATATGCTTATCTTTGATCCATGATAGTAAGAGTTCAAATAGACTTGAAAACTTGTCAGATTCCATATCAAGGATTTGCTTGCGCGTCAGATTTGTATTCAGCTTGTTTTCCATCTCACGGAGGTTTCTGTCAATTGCATTCACCTAAACGAGATTTGAAGAGGGCATTCGACCATTTGCAAATGACAGACTTACCATCATGCCCTTGGATTTAGTGTCGCCCATGTCAAGACTTTCTGCCTTATTGAGTGACACCAGCTTCTCCCTAACAGCCCGTGCGTTTTTCTTCAGCAACTTCAACTCATCCAATGACAGGTCTCCGGTTTCAGCTCTAGAATGAATGATTCGATTAATTTATCATATATCCTCATTGGTGTTAGTCTAAATTTGAATATACTCAGTGGGGGTCATAGCGTGAGCAACCGGGGGGACTACAAGGGGAATTGCCACTCGGAACAAATTACTTTCTCAGTTGAATCGAGATATTTATTAAAATTTCAATCGAGAGAGATAGACTCGCACAAACCTATTTAGATCCATCTGTAGAGATTTGAAATCTTCGTTAATATCATCAAACGACTTGTTAGTTTTCTCGTTCTTCTTTGAGTAATCGATTAGTTGTTTATTCTTCCTCTGGACAACACTTATCAAACCATCAAGTTTCTCATTCAAAGTCTTCATTTCAAGATCGGTCTTAGAACGATTTGCAGCATCAGGGGCCTGAAGGCTATCCTTCAGCGATTTTAGGACCTTAAAGTTCTTCTGTAGTTCCATAATCTCCTTGGCCAAGTCCTCGGGAATCTGCTTGCCAGGTCTTGAAGAGTTAGCTTGAGCTAGATTTTCGATTTTCTGAGACTTTTCGTTGACCTCATTCACAATCTTCCTTAGCTCTTCCTCGATATGATGGAGGCTGTCCTTTGAGTTCATGAAGGATATTTTATTTAATTCACTCAACTCTACAAAGTCATTCTCCAAAGAGTATGTATCACGCTCGAGAGTTGAAGAGCCTGGAGAAGTGCTTCTATCCCCACTGATGAGATAGGTTGCGGTACTTCGTAAGTCGTTTATTTTGTTGCCAACTCCTTTGACCGTTTGATCGATTTCACTAAAGAAATAGAAAATTTCATGTTTAAGTTTTAGATAATCATAGCTTTTGCTTGATATATTGATCAAATGTGATAGGTTATAGAGCGAGTAAAAACATTTTTGTTATCGAATATCTAAGAGAAAATGATCCGTCTTTCTTGAATATCTGCTCGAGCATTATTTAAGACTGAAAAGGTTAGATTTTTTTTCATTAGTGCTCCTTTATCTCAAATTTGCATCATAAATTGAAAAAGTTTTGAAAAAACACCTTTTTGGGAAGCCTCAACAAGATAGAATAAAATTTATGAAAATTGAAGTTATCAAGTTTATAATTTACTCATTCGGTTGACGTTTATCTTGTGAGTGTATTGAATTTTTAATGGTGCTAGTGAGCGAGGGAATTTGTGCAGTTATTCGATTTCGAAGTTTGTACCATTTTTCAAGATTCAATAAAACTCGATCTGTTTCTCCTTCTAGACGCTGGATATTTTCCATGGTCGTATTCATACGATCGTACAGCTGGACCTTTTCATCATTTGGTAGAGCTTTAGAGAAAATGATTATTATAATCCAGTTTAAATGCCTGTTTCTTCAAATCATTCATAAATTCTGTGTGCTATTTTTCATCTATCTTCAAATCTACAACGAATTCGTTTTGATCAATGAAATATAAGCTCTATGATAATTTCAGTAACATATTCTGGGAATTTCAAAAAGTATTCAAGATCTAATCTTTCAACAATTCTTCTTACATTCTTCTCCACAGAATTCAATATATTTTTTCATCTTTTCAATTTGCTCTTTGAATCCCTTGAGCTCATTGTTCAAAGAATTCAACTGGGTGTCTATTAACGGAACTTGGCTTTTGTTCTCAATAAATTCTTCAATATAAGCCAGATGACTCTTGAATGCTTTGACTTGACCTATTATCGATGACTGGTCTGGAAAGGTTCGTTTTATTTCGTTAGTTTTATTAACCAAGTCGTTGAAGGAATCAAATAGTTCACTGTGTTTTATCGAAATGAGATCCTGGTCGTATTCTGAGACTCTTGGATGATCCATAATATGATTGGCAATCTTCTCGATATTTTCGATACTCTCAGTTTTATCCTTTATTTCATTCTAAAGTATTGAAATATTTCAATTTTTCTAATTTTATCATAAAAAAGGTAAAGATCGGTTTCAGAATACACCGTGATAACAAAAATGTGTAATTAAAAGGATGAACTATGACATTGAGATATTTAATTGAATTAGAAAAGTAAGTGGTTATAAAAATTGAATTCTATAGCCTTTTTTGCGTATTCATTCTCACAAAACTCAATATTTTTGTAATTAATTCATAAATAAAATGATACTTCATTTTTCAATAAGGGTGAAACATCCGTTTTTAGATCAGCAAGGATTGTATCATTTTTCTATTGTATCCTAAATGTTTGGCATCGCATGTTTAGCTATTTCTTTGGAATAAAAGAGAAACATCTTAGTCTAATAATTTTGAATGGCTTACTTGTACCAGCCTAGTGGTCTTATTGAATCCAGTTGGATCATCGACAATATTGAGATTTGAAATTCTCTCTTTGGCTATATTTATCCAGTAGGAAAGTTCATCATAATTCCTATCGAAATCGTGAATCAAACTCTGAAGTTCAGTCAACTCTTTTTGCTTGTCAAGTGAATCGCAGAGTTTATTTGAACACCTAAAATTTATAAAATTAATATTTACAAACGTGAGCAATGACTTGTTGATTAAACTCACTCGTTATAAAGCCTTTGAGCCTTATTAATATCCTGTTCCAGCCTCTTTGAAGTCATTGGATCATCTGAAGATTGTTTTAATTCAGCTTTTGCCATTCCTATGGCAATGTCGAGTTGAATGGATTTTTCTTTGAGCTTCTCATAGTTTTCAGATATATTCTTCAACTGATCTTCTGATGGAATGGAAGTGTCGTAGTCCTTAGAACTGATTTCTACTATTTCTCTCTCTGACTCTTCAATAATTTCAGTGAAAGGTCTCAACCCAGTATCTTGATGTAAGAGTTCAATCTGAAGGTCTGAGCATTGTTGGCGTAGAGAATTGAGTTGACACTGGAACTTTTCTCGTTTCATATCAAGAGGTTTATAAAAGTTGGTCATTTGTTGACTCGAATAATGATCAAGAGTTTTCTTTGATTTCTATAATGAAAGTTTTATTATTCACGAAGGAGCTCAAAGCATTTTCTCTCAGCATCAACCATTTTTATTCTTTGATTTGAGCTGGGTTTAAAGAACTAATTCAAAATATTTTTTCTAATGAGCACTTACAGAAATCATAGATTCAATATCGTTTAGGGTGGCAGTATAACTCCTTGCTTCGACGATTCGCTGTTGAATTACATTTCGTGACGGCGTTGTTCCATCATTCACACAGGCGTCAAGATGATTGATGCCGTTTGCAGTCTTATTAAGCTCCTTGTTAATTTCTTCGAGTTCTTTGGAAAAGTTTTCAAAGTTCTTCTCATCTCTAACTAGCTTCCTTTCCAATTGGATAACCTTGTTGGACAAGTAATTGGACTTTTCACGATTATGTTCAGCTAGAGAATCGATTTCTGTTCTAACTGATTGAGCAATGGGATGTTTAAGGAGATCAGAGTCAGGATCGAATTCAGCCTAAAATATTTATCATGAATAATTTTTCCAATGTTTTTTTTGCCGAAATTACTTGTAAATTTTGATATTGCTTAGCCTGTGCTGAAATGACGTCACTTAAGGCAGAAATTTCATTAATTTCAGTCTGAATATTGACCAAAATCTTTTGGATATTCTTCAAGCCTTCTAATTTATCCTTCATTGGTTCACTCGGCGAGGTTTCAATATTCCTCAAGTTGGATTGAATTCCCAGTAAGACACTGGGAACGTTGTTCTTGAGAATATTCAAACGTTCTACCCCTTCATCAGATTTGAACAACACATTCAATCGAAGATCTATTTCATTAGAAAGCTACAAGTAAAATGGGTTAAAATCAGAAATATTTTCAAATCTTTCATTTACATACCAAATCAAGTTTATCTTGATAAATTTTCTTGGAATCTTCAAGGTTTCTACGTTTCTCTGGGTTTGTGATCTTTGAGATCAACTGTTGCATCACTGGAATTGCTGCAACTTTTTCTCTGAGATTAACTGAGATATTCTAAATAAAAAATCATATTTCATATCTTTTGAGTTATTTCAGGAATAGTATTGATTCACAAAAAAGTTGATCACGAGTAGTACAGAGAAATAATTCAACAGCAGATTTGTCAGAAGAACTGAGAACATTTTAAAAACTAAAAAGAGCAGATAAATATTATATGAAACTAACTTGGTAGCTGGAAATATCTTTGGAGAGACTCTTCTTTTCCAGAACAAATGGTTGCATCATCTTTATCTGTTTTTCCACAGCTCGTAGATCATCAAAGTCACGATGAATATTATTGATGATTTCCAGTTCATTAAGCTCTTCTTTCATTTCCTAGAATTATGAGAGATAAGTACAATCAAATTATTCTTGAAATATATAAGTGAAAGTTATCGATATAATAAAGATTATTATTTTAGAATTGATTGCAATTTAAATTATCGAAACTTGATAAAATACAATTGAATAGCCTGCCAGATTGAAATCAATGGCGGTTTGGTCAAGTATTTAAGAAGAATTTAAGTTGGAAAGAGTTGAAAACTCACTGAAATTCTTTTTCGGTCGGGAGAAATGCTGTTTTCTCGAGTCGGGTAGGAATTCTTTCTAGATTTATCAGCCAAATTGGAACTAATTAAACCTTGGACCTCTTGAAATTCATTCTTGAGAAGTAACTTTTTACTAACAGCTTCATCGAGAGGATAAACTTGTCCACTGTGATTATTAGCAAAGAGGTACGCTCCAGATTCGTCGAGTATAATATTACCCATCATGCATTTCTTTACAACACGAGGTTCCAGTCTATCTTTAAGTGAAGAAGTATTGTCAGACTTGGAGTCTTTTTCTTGTAAGGAAGAACTTATCGAATTTGGGCTGAGCACAGGCTTCCTTGTTTGTTGATCGAAGACAGGTCTTCCATCGTTGTCAAGCTGGTAGTCATCAACAAGATTTCTATCGAATGAAGGCTGTCCTGTTTTTGGATCGAGAACATGTTGCTCCTTTGTTAGATCAATCATAGACTGGCCAGTTCTAGGATCAACAGCTTGCTGTCCTGTTCGAGTATCGAGTATAGCTTGTACTTTTAAAGGATCAATTAGTTGCTGTCCGGTTTTAGGAGCAAGAATCGGCTGGCCTGTTTTAGGATCGAGCGAAGTTTGTCTCATACGAGAATCAACGATCGGCTGGCCTGTTCTAGGATCAAGGACAGGCTTACCAGTTTGAAAATCAAGGACAGGCTGCCCTATTCGAGTATCGAGCACATTTTCTCCTGTTCGAGGATCCATTAATTGCTGGCCTGTTCTAGGATCAAGGACTGGCTGGCCTGTTCGAGAATCGAGCGAAGTTTGTCCAGTTCGAGGATTGATTAATTGCTGTCCCGACCTAGGATCAAGGACTGGTTGGCCTGTTCTAGGATCAAGGATTTGCTGACCTGATCGAGATTCGAGCACAGGTTGTCCAGTTCGAGGATCGATTAAATGCTGGCCTGATCTAGGATCAAGGACTGGCTGGCCTGTTCTAGGATCAAGGACTGGCTGGCCTATTCTAGGATCAAGGAATGGCTGGCCCGTACAAGTATCGAGCATTGGTTGTCCAGTTTTCAGATCAATTATAATTTTTCCTTCGTTATCACGTTTAAAGTTATCCGGCTGCTCGTAAATGAGAACTGGCTGTCCGGTTTTAGAATCGAGAAGCAGTTTTCCATCCTGATCCTTTAAATAGCTAATCATAGTTTGAGGATCGGGTATTGATTTACCAGTTTGGGGATCAATTATAGTTAGTCCTTCCCTGTCACGATTTGAATTATCAATGTATTTTGGATCGAAAACTGGTTGACCTGATCTAGGATCAATAACGGTTTTACCGTCTTTATCTCTTAGATAGCTAGTAATTGTTTGAGATTTAAGTAATGGTTTTCCAGTTTGCTGATCAATAACAACCCTTCCTGTTTTATCCCGTTTGAAGCCATCGTTGTAATTAGGATCATCAACACGGTAGCCAGCTTTAGAATCTAAAACAGGTTGTCCTGTTATAGGATCAAGAATGAGTTTACCATCCTTATCTTTGAGAAAGCTTGTTGAAGTTTGAGGATTGGCTACTTTTTTTCCAGTTCGTGGATCAATCATTGGCTCTTGCGGACTGGTGTTAATAATTTGTTCTCCTGTTCTGGGATCGAATACAATTTTACCATTCTTATCTTCAGGATAGCCTGTTATTTTCTGAGACTCGGAAATTGGCCTTCCTGTTTTTTCATCAACCACCACTCTACCTTGACTGTCACGCATAAAGTCATCATCGTATTTCGGGTCACGAGCTGGGGTTCCAGTTCTCGGATCGAGAACTGTCCGGCCTTTTGTAAGATCTAGAAGTTGTTTACTTCTATCAATAACTGGCTGGCCTGTTCTAGGATCAAGAATAAATTTGGAATTCTCATCTGTCAGATAGCTCGTACTAGCTCCATGCTCAGGAGCAGGCTTCCCGGTCTGGGAATCAATTAGAACTGTCCTATCTTTTTCAAGTTTGAATTCATCGATGTACTTTTGCCCTGTTCTTGGATCCACATTGGGTTGTTTGGGGTTTCTATCTGTGTTTAATTCTTCTCTTTTCAGCAATGGTTTCTTTGTGATTTCATCAAAAACAACTTGGCCGTTTGCATCATAAACATAACTAATCCTCGATTTTGTGTCTATTACTGGCAAGTTTGTTATTGGATCGATCAGTATTCGCCCATCCTTTTCTCTTACATAATTTACACTAGATGGATTTTCTACAATTCCTCTATTAGAACCAATATTTGCTTCTGGTCTAGGATCCCTTGATATCATTCCATCATTTTTTTTACTCTCCCGATCCCCAATGTAACTCAAGTTGGCTTTAGGATTAACAATGTCTTTATTCCCATAACCATAGTCTTTTACGTTAGTTTTCAACGGCTGGTTGTCATTCTTTCCTTGAATGATATTGTAATTTTCAAAATTCTCTGGCGTTCTCTCTATTACAGTATTCGCTGAAGAGTATGAGCCGTCCGTATCATTTGACCTCATACCTTTGTTCATCTGGGAGATTATCCGTAAGGTCTCTCGGTTATCAAAGTCATCCAGTAATGAGCCAAGATCCATATCGCCATCATCAAATTTTTCATTCCTCGAAAGTATGCCTCTTTCCATTGCCCTTCTAATTGCGATTTCTTCTCCGTTAATTTCTAAAATTCCATTTTCTATGTCAACCTTGCCTAATTTCATTAGCTCTTTTAGAGAATATTGTGGCAAATCTTTATCCAATAACTTTCGATCCTTAACCTTAGCATCACTGTCAGGTAGGAAATATTTTTCTTTCGATAGATTTTTATCCCCACCGTCAACTAGATCTAGACGCGTTAAATGCCTCAAGTCAGTATCGCCTTTGAATTCTTCAAGATACTCTTCTAGAGTGAAGAAATCATTCTTCTTTTCCGACCTTCTGAATTTCGTATATTTTCCATCTATGAGACCAATTTTGACTGCGTCATCAATGCTGTACGATGTCTTTGTCATAGGATCAATAATTTTATTATTCACTAAATCAACCATGTCATTTCTCAATGCATCTTGGAAGGTGTAACTTTTCGTGATCGGTTTATGAATGGGACTTGGAACATTGAGTGTATTTATGATGTCTCTCGAAGAAAAGGTCCCAGCGATAATCAAATCTTTGACAGTTGTCATGCGCCCAGTTGTAGAATCTTTGATGAAAGACTTATCACCGGATAATATCCCATCCTTCACTGCTTCTTCAACTGTGATGTAAGCCTTTTTTTGGGCGTTGAAAATGAGACCAGTTTTGTGGTCAATCAAATGATTTGCTTCCAATTCATCCAATGTCATAGCCATCTTCTTAGTCGGGCTTGTGGGACTGACTACTCTTTCGAATATTGGAGGTGGTAGCATTTTCTCCTTCAGCCCCTTAATTTCATCAGGACTATTTAAAATATTTTCCAAGTCTTTACCGTTAATTTTTTCATCTGAGTATATTTGGCCTTTTGCGACAGCCTCTCTTAGGTCATATGATCTATGCTCATGAGGATCTACAAATTCCATCGTGTTCAAATTAATAAGACCTTTTTCCAGCGCATACTTGAAAAGAATAGCTTCACCTTTTCCGAAACGAACAGTGGTTATTCTAGATTCAAGTATATGGTCATATAATGAATCGCCAAGATTTTTATCCAACTCAGAGAGCTGTTCAAAAGGATTATCCTCATCGTTTTCCACTTGTAACATTGTCTTGAAAGGATCAAGGATATGCTCATTCAAGGCTTGACTAAAGTTTAGCTTTTCCCCACTCCTCGGATCGACAATATATCTTTTACCATCGTAAAGATTCAAACGGTACAAGATCTCAAGACTCTGAGGTTGATTTTCGTTGATCATTTTGTCTAAAATCTTTTCAATGTTTTCTTGTTCAATATACTCGACCATTGCATGCTTTGTTTTGAGGAGGCTGGGTACATCTTTGAACATGCCATGTTTTATGACAGTACTCAGTGAGTAGAATCTATTCATTTTTTCAACATAGACGAGGGAATTCTTGCTATCCAAGTAGTCATGGTTTAAAGATTCGATGATTGATAGACTCCCTTCTGCGGTTGTCATTAAACCTTTTTCGTCAATCTTGCCAGCTTCGATTGCCTCGAGAAGTGTCAACGGTTGTATTTCTGCAGCTTTCTCCTTAACAACTTGGTATAAGAGTGTGGGATTATTTTTGACTTCTGGCAAGAACTTGATTAACGGAATATGCTCCTTATTTATGGGATGACTAATTAAACTATTTCCATCTAAAACACCGTTAATGATCGCTTTTTCGATTGGGATCGCGATATTCTTGACCGGATCCATGCAGGTGTTGGTTTTCAAGTTGATCAAATTTCGTTCCAATGCCTCATCCAGTGTCATGTGTGGAGCATTTTCAAATTCATTTTCAGCAATCGGTTCGAGAATGAACTTGGAAAGATTTTCCATATCATTATGATCTAGGCGGTCGTTTATCTTGTTCGTTGCTTTACGCGTCTTGATTGAGTTATTTGGCAGGATTGCATTTAATACTCGAACTTGTTTAATCGTTTTTGAAGGAACCTTTTGCTCTTGAAGGTTAGAAATAGTTTGCATTCCCTCGATAATTGTCGCCAATCGATAAGTTGAGGAAGTTGCAACCTTTTTATCGGATGGCATTTCAACGAGAACAAAATCAGAATCTATCAGTCCTTGTTCAGCTGCTTCGATTAAATTGATTACTGTTTGATTCTTTTGATCGATTGAGTACAGTGAGCCTGTATCTTTGTTCACCCAACCTCTAGCGATTGCATCAGATAATTTGATAAATCGGGTTTCTTTCTTCTCATCTGTAGAATCAACTTCTGGCAAATTTTGCCTTGCAATATAACGAACCAGAGGAAGGGAAATTGCAGAGGTCGTTTCTCCATTATCTAATAATACCGGTGTGAGAAGTTCACTAAAATGCTTTGATATGTCCTCCTTCGGTCCACTATCTATATTGGTTCTTTTAATCTATAATAAAGAAATGTTTATTAAAATGAATTTTAAAGAATCATACAACATTTTATTCAATTAATTTCATGACTCACAGTATCGTCAGCAGAATAGTAGCAAGGATTAACATCTGTGACTATATTCTGATTAACAGCCATAGTGAAGGGAATATGCTGATTTGTTTTGAGATTAATTATATCACCTGTTGGGGAGAGGCAATAGTCATTTCGAATCTTAAAGTTGGAGCTCTTGTAGTCGATGGAAGACTTGAAGAGTTTCTGTGACTCTCTTTCATTGATTGTATCCTCAGGAGTAGAGTTGGCAATTTCCAGTTCTATTGTTCTAACATGCAATGTTTCAAAGGGCTCCTTTACCAAATCGAAAGGTGGTGGATGGTTCTGTTGGATCGCCTTTATAAAGCCATTGCGATAAGCCACTTCAAGAGGCATAACTTCATTTGAGATGGTCTGATGAAATGTTCCGAGAACAGGATCAATAACAGTCCTCTCAATGGCTTCCTCGACGGGTATATACTTCTTGAGACGAAAGTCGTAAATCTCTTCCAACTTGAAAATATCACGTCTTTTGTGAAAGAATTCCAACCAAAATACACTATTTGAGAAGAGATGTGACGATGGATCTGGTATCAATTTGACATGTGAGAATACAGTTGCAAAGATGATTCCTCTTTCGAGAGCTTTCCCGACAGTTATAAATTGCATTGTCTGCGGATCACAAACAATATTCTTTGTTACATCCACCCAGCCATCACTGACCATATCATTAGTGATAGCTGATTCCATTTTTATGCCATTATTGTTGGTATAATAAAATGCATAAATGACACAATTCCGAGATTTCTTCCTAGTAATACTATTCCAGAGTTCTGACTGCGGTTCAATCGATCTTACATCATGTGTATCTTCGTCGTCAGTCTTGTCATTCTTCTTTGAGCCCCGACGTTTCCATGAACTCACGGAAATATTATCCAGAATGCCACTATTATTTCTTTTCACACTGGGATTAGTCTTGCGACTGTAACAACCAAGAGCTTTATTGCAATTCATCATGTGAATAATTCTTCGTTCAGAACTCCCGCCTATACTAAACTGATCTCCTTTGTCGTTGGTGAAGATGGATGCATTTGGAAGACTCGATGTTGAATGGCTCTCATTGCGATTATTGAAAATTACTGGACTTGACGGAGGAGATTGCAAGGTTGGGTAATTCTTTGAAAGACTCTTTATACTATGTAAGCTTGGTGAAAGTTGATATCTCACTGAACTGTAGTTGATATTCTAAGAAATGATAAATGTAAGCTACGTTATTTCATTAATCAATAGAGTCTCAAGTATTCTATTTAGGTGAAAGGGTTATGTTAATTATAGATTTTCTTCATTTTCAAGATTCATAATGATTCATTGGACAATTTTCGAGATCTACACAAATGCTTCTTCTATTCATTTAGAGATTAATTTAAGCCTCTTAAACATTAAACAAAGTACAGGGCGTTGAATTTTACAGCTGAAATGATCATTTGAAATTAATATAGAATTATTTCAATTTTTAAGTAGAAGAGAGGTTAATGCTTGAATGAAAATAAATACACCATGTTTAACGACAACACCTTTGATCACTGTTCTACACTTTGATATAGAAATTAATTGATTTTATTATTTTTCTCTAGCTCAACACTCTAGAAGGTTATTTTTCTCTTTTATTTGAAGAAAGCTAGAATGAAATAATTTCAAGAATAAAAACAAAAACGTTGCAAATTTCGATTTTTTCTTCATTTCAAAAGAGTTGATCGATAATTGAAATATTTTCACGAATATTAATGATTAGTTGTATCGAAGAAGACAATTTTGATTGCAATAAAAATACTCACATTTAAATGTTCACCAAAGAGGGGCTATTATTAACTATTGTGAGATTAGAAACTCAACCAAATTGAGAAATGTTTCACAAAGATATATATCCACTCTGCTATCCACTATAAAATATAGTAGACAATTTTTCACACACCAACTATGTAGATATGAGATTTAACTCAAACTATGCAATATGTGTTTTTTTAAATTCACTTCTATTCAGTTCAAAGTATATATATATGAGGTGATTAATAAAACGAAATGCCCATATCCACCAATGCGTTGTATATGAATAATATTGATAAAACTGACTCACCCTTCTTTTACTTTTGAGAGTTCCATTTGCAGTCGACTCCAAGCCAGGATCGTCCTCGGGATTGAAAGAGGTAAGACTGCCAGTTCTTTTTCTACTATTCATGATATATTCTGTGTCACTCATTGGGGAGAGATTTCTACTCGGATTACTGTTCTGACTCTTTAGAATCGATCGTGAGTGGATATCAAAGAGACCAATACTGACCGCCTCTTGAATCGTAATCCAGTTATTATTCCATAATACAATGCCACTCCTGCCATCCATAATTCCAGAGAGAATTGCATCTTTCAAAGGGGTCCTCTTTTTACTTTTCGGGTCGACAATTTCCGAAGAGTTCAAATTCAACAACTTTAACTTTAGGGCCTCATCGACAGTTAACGGTTTGTTGATATCTTGAAATTGAAGGTAGAGGATCCCGTTTCTCACGAAATAATTACCTTGGCAGAATATCTGATTGAGGGATATCGGAGGGCGGGATAGGAAGACTAGTTGTCTAACAACCGCTTCGTTAATAGAGATTGACGGGTTAACGCCAAAGTAGAGACAGTTTTGAACATCTAAGAGGCCTCGACGACTTGCGTCATCAAATGTGAGAATGGTATTTGTCGTGGGATTTATAACACCAATAATATCCGTTCTTAACATGTTACGGTTCTCTGATTGATCGATAGATCCGTTAGAGATGTTGTATTTTGAATTTTTAAGACTATTCTTTCCAGAGTTCTAAAATGAAATGAATATTAATATTTCTTTTGATATGATAAAAAAACGTGGATCAGCTTTTATATATTTTCTTCTTGATGGGCTGATATTTTTATATAAATGATAAATCAAACTTGATCATTGACTAACACACTACTCTATGCATGAGTTAAATGACTACAGTTTGTCAATTAGGGTAGAAATGCTACCTTAAAGAGAACACAAGACTCAAGTTAGTATTCGAGAGAAAAGAACATTATTTTAAATTTCATGAGCATACATTGTTATCCTTTCAAAGAATTCATTAATGATTGGTTGAAAAATAAGAAGAATAGAACATGTCAACACAAGCTATGGATTATTGCAAAACATTTTTTATAAGCATATACCTTTTGTAGATTATAATAATGAAAGAAACTTACAAATTTGCTAGAAGAGATTCTGTCTCCGGAAACAGATGATTTGGTCAACAGAGAGTTCAATGTAGCCGATAGTCTGTTATGTATTGATTTCTTTGTGCTTTTGTTTCTCAGAGCATCAACCTCACAACTCCATTGCAACTTTATAATGACCTGTGTTTCAACAAGGAAGGCAATCTCTGGTCGCATTGTCGATAAGAAGTAGAGGAATAAAAGGCCGTCCTTACTCAATAGGCCTTGTTGTGTCGCCTCTTCAACTGACATGAGGACCTTTGTATTATTTGGGTCCATGACAAGGCCGAAAGGATAATTATCTGTAAATTCCGCCTTCAGCAGACCTTTTGATAAGGCTTCGATATTATTAATTGACGACTTCTTTCTCTTGTTCTCCAGGCCAGAGGAAGATTGCATTAAATCGATAGACTGCTCATCTATCAACCCGAGGGAGCTAGCCTCCTTGAATTTCACATCCTCGGCCTGGGATGTTTCATCTCTTTTGATTTTTATCGTCTTTTTAATTGGATCTATGAACCCTGCACGGAGGCTTTGAATGATTGGATGATATGTTAGATTTAAGGCTGACTTAAAACCAATCAAAGGCGGTCTAGCGTTGGTGAATATCAGGTGTAAAATGTTGAGATTAATGGCATCAACAAGAGGTATTTCATCTTGACTTTCATCATTAAAGACCCGACCTTGTTGCGAAATGAGATTCTCTTTCAGAGCCTCGCGAAGCGTGTACACTTTGGCATCCTGGCGAAATACGAAGCAGGGCACATCAGCGTCAATTATGCCCTTCTCAATGCTATCCGATATAGAAATTTCTATGCCAAGTATAGGGTCCCATATTAATTCACTGGAATTAGTTAGATCAGCATGCCACAGACCGGCTATAATGCTCTCGACTGGGTTATAAGCCTTTGCAATCAAACCATAGCAATGGGCTTGATAAATCGAGAGAACTTCTTCGTCATTAAACTTGAAATGCCAGTCACCGTTGACTTCGTAAATGAATTTATTATCCAAAGCTTCTTTGAGTGTTATTTTTCGATAATTTTCATTGTTAAATCTTATGATAATCTCGAGAACGTCGGCGTCAATTAGATTTATTTTCACTCCATTGTCTATACTGATCTCAGTCTTTTTGAAGATGTTTCGTCCTGATTTTGATTTCTCTGGAAAGACTAGTAGAATTTTACCATTTTCCCTGTTCAAAGCTCCATACTTAATCCATTCTGATAAGGTTGGTGGTGGTACTTTGCTTTTCTTAGCGTCGCACCATTTCACCCTCTGGAGCCCACATGTTAAGAGACAGTACGTGGAGATTACGGGTGAAATAATGTCATAGGTCCTCCTTGATACAAGACCTTCGTCTAGGGCTTCTCTCACTGACTTGTTAATCGGTTGAATGATATTATTGTCGTAATACCACCGGTTCTCATTGGTTTTTGGTTTGACAAAAAATTCATAAAGGTTTTCGTTGCCATAGATAATATTCTCCATTGAGAGAATGCTGTTGAGAGTTCGTGTTAGGAAGAATTCTCTTGAATCTTTCTTACTCTTCAAGCTGAATATCAATTTTTGATTTTCACGAGAAACTTTCAATTCCCCACTTTTCAGGGTTTCAATGAAAGGAAGAGGCTCTCGACATTGGCCATTTTCATGGAAGGCCTTAGTTAAGAACAACGCCCCAGAGGAGCATAGAATCCTTTCCGAGTTTGAGACTTTGTGGAAGCTGTTTACGTTGTACGGTAATATAATCATTTCACAACGCGACTTGCGACAAATATCTACCCATCTGTTAGTGTTGGCACTGCTATCTTCTAGGGTTTGATTCAACGCCTGGGTTTGAGAGACAGACACGAGACTGAGTTGATCATTTGAGTGTATTTTGCTAACGCAAGATGATGTCGAATCTAGATCCGAGGGAATATCGTCGACTGATGATTCTCTGAATCTCCCCTCCTTACCCAAAATCTAAAGAATATTCTCAATTATTATTTTTTATCTACATTTAAAATACATTCAACAGCAAAGCAATTATTCCCACGATCACTCACCTTCAGTCGTCTTCTTAATTCGAAATGCCAATTCCTTAGAACACTCTTTGAGGTATCAAATTCCGTGCGCATAGTCCTGATGTTCGAAATGAAGAGGTCCTCTTCGGAGATGAAAACTGTCCCAAGGTCGTTATTTGTATCGGATGGTGACATTTTGTAGAGAGATTTTATCTCCACCAAATGCTAGATTACAAGTTACCCATCAGTGAATGTTTATAAAGTTCTCTGATAATGTGAGAGTAATTAAACTCGCTTTTTAAATCTCATAGTAAATAATTAAAGATTTACCTGAATATTGTTAGAATTAACATCAAGCATCTCTTTGAGAATAGGGAAGAACTGCATTTTATCTTGTAGCTCTTCATAGAGTCCACAACAATCTTCACTATTTTCTTCTGTCGAACTCTGGAGATATTTCACAACTCTAGGTATGAACGAGTGTATCCATTTTGCCAAAAAGTCAAGATGACTCTTGAGTTTCACATTGTTCATTTCAATAGCATGTATTGTGTCTCGTCTAGGCAAGTTTTAAAAGGCATTGTTATTTATTTTTATTTTGCGAGGGAGCATAATGTCTTTAATTTAGGAAGAAACTCACATTGATGAAAGGTTTTCAATATTTATCTTTAATCTGTCAAACATTCGATCGATCAGCTCTTCTAAAAGGCTCGTATCAATTATGCACGAGGGTATACCACTTAGAGACTTTTCAGTTGTGTTTGAGTTCAATATTCTCGAAGTTGTGCCTAGAAGTTTGATGCTGAGAGCTTCAACCTCGTCAGATATTCTGCTTGTCTTTTGAATGAGATTCTATGATGTAGAAAATAAATTACTCTAGTTGAGTTTACAAGTAGGAAGTGTTTGCACTTTATTCTTCTTCAGCTGTCTTACAAAAAGAAAAATAAAGGATTGATGATCAAAGGTTCACATTATATCTAAGGGATATCAATTATTTCCTGCTTATAGAGTTTAATGTTAGAAATGTAAAAGCTTTCAAATTCGAGCGTAACTTCGAGATTTACCTGCATTTCAGAAGAAAAGTTTTTCATCTTCTTGTTACTTTCTATACACAAAGTTTGCTCATTGTCAGAATCATTAGTGGGAAGATATGTTGTTGCTAGAGGCCTCGTCATTCGCTCAGTTATGCTATGGATGTTTGCTTCCATCTTTGAAATTTCCTAGAAGCATAATGTATAACACATTGTTACATGGATGTTGCAGGGCGAGACTAACCTTTTCAGCTTCATTGAATTCTTCAGAAAAAACTGAAAAATCATTCATCTTTCTCTGGACACATCGGCCGTATTCGTTCAACTTTTGCGAGTAGACCGTTATTGTAGAAGCATACGAAATGTCATTTACTTTAAAGAGATCATCTATAGCAACGAGTACAGTCCTTAGTTCAACAGCCCACAACTAGAAATATATGAATATTATTGTACTAGAATTTTTTAGTAAATCTTGAACAAAAATTCATAGTGAAAGATTATGTTCTGATACGCTCTTTCCCAACGATCAATCCTACTTTGAGAATTTGCATTTTGCACGACACGTTTAACTGATTATTTTCATCGTAGGACCTAAGAGTAAAAATGGAGTATGAATGGACTATTCGGTCTTTTCACAGCTTGAATGGACTATTTATTAGCATAAGTTGTTTCTAGTAACTTTTTCTAAATAAGCCCTTGAAATATATGGTTACTATACGAAAACTTATATTTTAATATCTCTGCTTTCGTTAAGACCCTTTGATGCCAAAAGTTTCTATGAAACTTCTGATTGGTTTCTTTTGTAGATATATATAGACAAAATACTTCTACTGAGATATTTATTCTCAACACGCAGAAAAATTCAGTGAGCTTGAACTTCGCCAAGAGGGACTGCTCGTTGTTGACAAAGAAGCTCACAGAGATTACCACTAACTTTTCTTCAAAGATGTCAGCCCAAACCTG
>JJOG01006365.1:0-14666 GCA_000715275.1 Gyrodactylus salaris
AAATTAAAACAAGAATCACCCTAGCCATAAACTATGAAGACGGAATTGATTAATGATTAAACTATTCTAGATACCAACTCTAATGAATGTAGATACCAACATTCGCATGAGAGGGGTGAGAAAGTGAGAGAAAGATCGAGTTGAACAGACAAAACACTTTGATAGTAATAATCTCTGCTTTATTTCAATTTTCTCGTACTGGTTCGATTATTATTCAAGATGCTTTGTCTTGGACAAAAGCATTGTAATTACTTCTCAAAGTTTCGGTGGACTATGATTTACCTTGTGGGATCTTTTCATGTACATCACGCAGGAATCATTTGCGTAAGCGAACTGCCATTCATTCTATGGAGTATTGAGCATGAGATTAAATCAATACCGTAGCAGGGTAGTCCGTTACATTCCTTTTTTTCTACAAATTCCATGCACTAGTTGAGTCTTCTATACTTTGAAGTCTGGTTATTCTTTAATGTGTTGAACTAGAGGTAACTCCCATAAGTTTGAATTATTTCCTGATGCAAGTTGAAATCAATCTCATTAATCAAAAAAGTATAAAAAATATTTTATCCGACGGTAGAAAAATAATTAAAGATAATCTGCTTTTTAATATGCTAAACATATTTTTCCTATGGCTGTGATATAACTTAATATTAAATGAACCAATACATATGTGTATCCTCTATCTTTTTATCTCTACAATAACGCAGAGAAAACAGCCAATGAGAACACGATCTTATGTTGAATGCACAAGATATGTCTCAGTATTCTCTTCTTTTTTAGTAAAACATTTATTTTCGTTATATCCTACACAATAAAAGTCTTGACACCCTTCCAATGTTACAAACCCAGCTGGCATATTAAGGGATATTTTTGTGAACTTATGAGAAAAAGTGAGTCATTCTGAGATAACTTGTCTTCAAAAGGAAGAGTGTAGTCTATTATTTCTTGGCTATTTGGGGGTAAATATAAGAATCAATTTTAAAGATTAAAAGGCAATAACTTTTAACGAAAAATGTCATTTATTTTTATTTTTCGACATTTTAAATATTAACATGGTAATAAAACCATAGGCTTCTTAACACTGTGGTTTTATTAGTTCTACGCTTTTGCAATTAGTGAAATGACTGAAAAGATATTCCCCTATTTCTGATGCATTTTTTGAGGAAATAAAAACTTGAAACTCAATGATTCTTAAAGATTTCTTACCCATACACTTCTACACACATACTCTACAAGGATGCTTAGAGATTTTAAGGCTACTCTCATCTTTTGTAATCGATAAAGAGACTCGAGTCAATTCTCTGATTAATTTACGTTTCACTGCGTATAACATTTTCTCTCCTTGTAGGGCTCTGTTTTTGATTTTACCTCTTTTAGATCGCGCACAATCGTAATCTAGACATGATTTCACGAGGAACTGTGTATAAAATATTTATTCTAGGTTTTGGAAACTGGCCAAAATAATTTGTGTATGAAAATCGTACTCAAATTAATTTGAACTAGCGCCAAAACCAGGATTTTCTCGATTTTGTCAACAAACATTTCTCTTCCGAAATCTTATTTCATGAATGTTTAAGCCTTTTTAACGAGAATTATCTAGAGTTTTTCACTTTGTTGTGATAAAATTTTTTGGTATTTCCTATAGTTTATGATAAATAAACACAATCTACACTTGTTATTAATATGAAAATTAAAACTCCACTTATTAATAATAACTTCACTTGGACTGTCCTAAAGGTTTTAATAATAATGTCTACCCCTCCACTTGATTTTGATAATTACCCTTTATATATATGAAAATACTCTTTTCGAGTTAAATACTCTAAAAATGAGTTTTAAGTGAAAAGAAAGGTGAATTATGAGTTTGAATATGATCTCTTACCCTTAGTAAAGAATTCAACGAAAATGTTCAAAAAAGATTTTTATGTTCCCTCCTAATCTCGTGCAATTATCTGCGCTATACCTAGACTTGATTCTTTTGTCAATTAAATAATAAATATTTGCCATCTAATCAGTTACTTTTCCAGATGTCTCGCTTTAATGTAATTGCTCCAAAAGATGCCCGTTGGCTAAATTTCCCCAAATAATTTTTTTCAATTATACCAATCATGTTATTCACTTTCAAGTGCTATTAGGTCTGTAAGCAATTATTCAAATAGCCACATTTCTATTGACATTTAGAGATATAGTCTGAAATGTAATTGACCTCAGAGTTCTTTTTCGATATTCTCACTGTAATATCATTAGGGCTAGCCAAAATATGCACTCCTTTGTGAAAGATATGCACAGTAATCCTAGAAGTATGCAAATTGGGACAAGTTTCTGTCAAAATGCCATAATTATCCTCTCTGAAACATTCGAGTGATCCAATTGAAGTAATGTCTCTTTGTATCTGATGTCTAAAGTACAGGCGTAATTATGGTAAATTTTTACTACTTTTAAATCTTTATTTTCAAAATGTTTGTGTCCCCGATCGATTTAGCTGTCTAAAATTCTATGGTTATAAGAATCCTTCATTTACGTTTATTTTAGGAGTCTAACTTAAAGCTTTAACGATGTTTCCCTAAAGTAAGAGGAAAATGCCTTCATGAGCAACGTCTGAAAGGTATGTCAAGAATAGGATTTGTGTATTTCAAGCAGTTTTTAACAGAATGGACATATTCTAGTTAGAGTGACATCATCTCTTTTCAGATCTTATTCCCAGTAAATGGGACTATTATTTACTCATCTGATCCTACTTTTCTTCGGTATTTATGTAATTTCGATTTTTTCTGCCACCATTTGAAGAATGGTCACTAAAAACCTAAATATTATCAACTTTTTAGCACAAGTTTAACAAAATTAGATTTTTAAATATTTGAATGGACTTTTAGTCGTCTATAAATAGAGTTATGCAAAGCCATGATTGAAGCTTGATTCAGCAAAAGGTTTACTCAAAAAAGAGACTTTGTCTAATGATAAATTATTGCAAAGAGACTCCAGATGCATCCTATGAGATGCTCAAGATTCTGACCAAGGATCCTCGATCAGAAATTGTGATAAGCTGTCATCTCTAGCAGTTCAATCTATTCATAATTTAAAGATTTGAATACATATCCCTTTGTCAGAGGGCTGCTTTGAGTTAAATTGTCTCCTGTCTAAGTTATTTAGTCAATATGTTACGTCAACTCACAGAGCAGAGACAATAAAATCAGTTAACACTGCTGCAAAGCTATATATATATGGATACTGTTCTATTAATTTCATCAATTATTCAGTGACTTTTTCTTAAAATTATTCTCCAGGGAAAAAAATTCGAATAACATTGTCTTTTTTGATCTCACTTTAATTAGAAAAAATATTATCCCACTAGAGTTAATCAAAACTGTGAAATTCTCTTCAAAAGTGAAATGTACTGGTAATTCGATGTATAAAATATAAGGGTGAGCCATAGAAAAATTATATTTGAATACTTACTAACAATATCTTGAGAGAACATATTTTAAACCTTAATGCACCTTTCTTTTCACTTAAAATTTATCTTGAGAGACTCTAACTCGAAAACAATATTTTCATATTTAAATTCGTACAATAGCAATAGAAATTATATCAGACCTCACAAATGGTATAAAACCGTCTTTTTATTCCTTTTTCAAGATCAATTCTGCATTGCAAATACACAAATATTCGAATATATATCTTTTTGATACCTTTGTGATATTCTCAAATCTCTTAAAAGTTCTTTCTCATAATCAATGCTATCTCTATTGAGGGTTCACACGAGGGGTGTTAACCTGGTTCGATTCTACGCACCTTTAGTATACTGATGAGTAGTGCTAACAAGAAGATGGGAAAACCAATGTATGAATAAGTTGGACCAAATTATTATAATTGTTAGTATAAAATGAAACCGAGCAACTGTAACCACATGTTTAAGACTCTTGTAAGAAAATGAATCAAAGTCCATTTTGGACCCTTGAGCAGTTCTAATGATGACTAGAGTAAAGTGTCTATCTACGATCCTTAAAGAGTCATTGGCTGTGTTATACTGTATCGAGTTAGCTCTATACGATTCTAAAGCTAAGAAGACCAAAATTAAGCATATTTCGCTGATTAAGAATATATTTGCCAAGGATTCAAGCTCGAAATTCTTAATGCAATTTTAATACTTTTTTTAATAACAATAGGCTTTAATAGATTCTAATATAATCTAATTTCCTGAACGTAGATATCTAATCCATCAATGTTAACTAGAGTTATGGGAGTATTATAATTGTTTTCGTGATATTGTTTTTAAAATCTTGATAAATTTTTTGTGTCTTTTGAGATTAAACTCCATTAAACAATCAAAATAAATTTATATTAAATTCTCTTTGCTATACACTAAGTGAAATTGATTTAGTCCACTATCCTTAGGGAGTGTCTAGCTCCCGAATTTGTGGATGACTAGTTTCATCTTTAAATAGAATAAAATTTAGGCAAAAAGTGAAGATTTCAAATCCTCGATCACTAGCTATTTGTACTCGTTTCAACTTGGATCAGAATGCATTTTTCGCTCATCTCATTGAGTTCGGTTTAAGTCATTTATTGCTATGGAAATATGAAAAGATTTTCTTTTATAAACAAGTGTGTTGAAAATTCGCAAAGGCTTGCATTTGGCAGAAGATTTTCTGCATTCTGAAATTTGCTGCGAATCCAGGTTAAAATATTTTCCACAAAATGTATTCAAACTTTTGTGAATTTTCAATTAAGGATTAGCTCTAATTAAAAAATTGTTCAGGCTAGTCTACTGATTAGAATCATGAGAAAAAATTAATTCTTGTTGAAAATCGTTTGAGAAGATATGACCTCAGAATAAATTCGAGTGGAATCGATTCAAAATTAATTTACAAAATATAAAATTCCTAGATCAAAATTAGGATCTCAGAGAATTTTAAATTTGATTGACTTTTGAAGATCTCTTTTGTCTTCAAATTTAAGGATTGTAGTAATTAATTTTTTTAGCAAGATTTTTTTCGCTCATGTTCGATCAATCGTGGCGGTAAATGTGTGATTTATATACTTAATAAGACTTTCATCTTTTTGTTCGCCAGAAAATTGAAATTTCTGTACTTTTTAGTGATGAGTCACTGATGAATGACTCTAGAAAATCTTAATGGTTAGTATCACTTTCTATTGGAGGAGTAGTGAATATTACAGGCGATAGGTTGAAACATCAAAAGTACAATAAATAACAGTATTTTTTGAAACAGTCTTCAACGAAAAAATAGCTGCAAACTTCTGAGATCAAAAACAGTTTTTTATCAGTGAAATCCTTTACCATGAAAAGCATTCAATAATCCACTAACGGCATCATCCGAATTATCACTGACGAGTCGAGCGCAATTGGGTTAAAATAGACAGAGATTGCTTGACTTGTGTTATTGTCAGAAAACCCCAAAAAAAGGTTTGTAACATAACTAAAAGATGGATATAAATTTGCGGAAAAATAGACGTATAGTGTACATTGTATACATGTGTTAACTCGAGCAGAGAAGTGAAAATTATCGCTATCTACTCTCTGATTTCCTATATCACACAAGTCAACATTCTTCCTTCATTCTTGATTAATGCTCTTAACAACTCTTGGGAAGTGAGGTTAGTTTGAAAAACTGTATTTTCCTCTTTATTATTTCTCCCCATTTTGGAAATTATCTCTTATCCAAACTTTTATTGATTCAATTATTTAATTGAGAGAATGTATATCCATTTCTATCCGTACCACATTAGACTAATAATAATGCTTAATTCGAAATAACTAAGGAGAAATTCGCTTTTTTATATATATATATCTACAGTAATTTTGAAATGTATATTACCCGGTGAAATAGTTTGTACTTTCTATCTCCTTATGATAATAAAAAAATGTTGTTGTTGTGTAAGGAAAACAGTTTTATTATACTAAATATATATTTGGAGATCTAGTTATCCAAGGGGACATTGCTTTGAATGGGAAATGTGTTCCAAGAATAATTTCTTCGACAGAACAATTGTAGACAAGATTTTAAAATCAGTTTTAGAAAAACTCTAGAATTACATTTTTCGGGTTATATACGGTCAGGATACATAAGCTTTGTCCGGTTATACAATGCTAAACTTCCAAAGGCAGCCAGGATCCTTGTTAGCTGAGGAGGCTTTGATCTACAATAATTCAATAAAAGATTTTTCTTACACTTGAGTTTCATAGCCGAGTCTAACTCTCTTCGGGTTCACATGAGGGGTTATAATGGGGGGAGGAAGGTTTTGAAACTAAGTATATTTGCTTCAAGGAGGGAGGAGACCGGAATCGAACCCACGCCATATGAGATATCATATTTATTAGACTTAGGAAACAATCCACTACACTATCCCTCCAAGCCAGGATCCTTGTTAGCTGAGGAGCATTTGATCTACAATAATTCAAAAATAGAAATATGCTCTCTGTTGATCCGGATATGAAAAATAATTTAATTTCATCGGTAAATATTGTAAGCCACTCAATGGAATTGTATACTCAGAATTTGAGTGCTTGAATAGACATGTGTCATAAAAATGAAGAAAAAAATATTTCCTTAAACAAATTAGCTAAATTATCTCGAGGATATAAAATATGCTGAGAAAGTTATCTTTTGAGAGTCTTGAGATGAATTCTTTGGCTAATTTGATTAAATAAAAAGATTCAAAATTTGTACTTTTCTATTTTAACATTGTGTGTTTCACTTAGGAGTCAGCTAGACCTGTCGAAAGAATACTCGATAAATTATTGTCCAAAAATATCGCTATCAAACGGTGGAGAAATAAAAAGGAGCAGAGTTACTCTCAATACTTCACACTGGATCATCCATTGTGTCTACAATGTAGACTCTACATTAAGTATTAATCACTGTCATTGATAGTGTCAATCATTTTACACCTACGCACCAACATCTAATGTCTAGTACGTATAATAGTCAGCTCTTACGCACGGGAATCATTCCAATATCGAGAGGATTCGGTATCGGCGAACAGTAATATCGAATGTACGATATTCAAACAATATAAAGTTATTGCATTTGTATCGATGTCGTTATGTTTATCGAATTTCGGACAGGTTAGGAGCAGCTAACCAGAAAACCGATTATTTTAGCTACTAACCTTTATTATCAGCTGAAAAACCGTTTATTTTCATAAAATCGAATTTATGCTAAAGTTTTAGAAGTAGAAATTATTGTTTCAAGATTTTATAAAGTACGATTTCCTTATCAATTTGCCCTAATGTCAGTGGTATTTTGCATAATCACGAAAATTGCTAGTCAAGGAATAGAAACAAATTCGTAAAGTCTCTAAATTTTGACAGCTTTGTCATTTAACGTTCATAAAGATTACACAAAAAGGAAATTTCGCAAGAATGAAAAATCAATTATAAAATTTTAAAATTTTGGAAGAAATTTTTGATCTTCTATAAATTGATATATACTAAAAAATATTGACCATTTCTATAACTGATTAAAATTTATAATTTAGTTAATCAAATTGCAGAGAAGGCCAGAGTGGAATTAAAGCCAAAAGGTAACAACTCACCATAGGCGCATGAAAAGACCGCAAAATACATTTACAAAAGTTCTTCTATTTTTCTACTTGACCTCTGTTAACTTGTCCGGACAACATATTCAATGCTCATCCGAAATATTCCCAATCAGACCCTGCTTCATCAAGCGTGGTGAAACCCTACAATCTGGATACATGAATCGAGAGGTTATCATACCATGCTATACTAGGAATCGTGATGGTAATCAGTACTTTGTGAGTATTCAAGAACTCATGTAATTTAAAAGATAACCTTCAAAATTCGACTTTTAATCAGTAATAATACAAAACCTCTTGTTTTGGCAACTATTATACATAATTTCATATTTTTGACACTTGAAATCCACTCACTTGAAAAAAGCACTTCATTAACGAATAGTACTTGACTAGGCAAGATTTCTTAGGTTAATTAAAATGCAATTTTTACGAGTACTTCTCACTAGATAACATGGTGGCGTGTTGGCGAAAAGTCGCCAATCAGCCTGAACAGGACCATAAAGAATCCTCGTCTACGAAAGAAGTACTCCTTCAATGAAAACGACGACAGTAATTGGTCTTTGAAGATTACTAACCTCACAGAGCTCGACGAGGGAAGGTATGCGTGTCAGATAAATGCTTATCCGCCAATTGAAAAAGTTTTCGATCTTGTTATACAAAATAAGCACAAGCCTGTTGCTCTTGACCCTAGTCCCACTGATCGGAACAGATCTTCCAAGATGGACGGTACGATTCCTCGTAAGTGTAGTGGGTCTTCAGATAAGCTTTTTCATAATTTCAATACGATATTTTGGGCAATCAAGAAAATTTCCTCTATACCTTTTTCAGTCCAAATTGGTACTCGTCAAAATCAAATGCTAACTTAACGAATTCAAATTGGCATTGAAGAATTTCAAATTGAGAAATCTAAAACTCCAATTCAAAACCCGACTGTTATTAATCTTTTTATAAGAATTTTGACTTTTATTTTCTCTAAAATAACTTGAATTCAATATTATTCTTGATGATTTTGAGATTATCTATTTATGATTTTGAATTTTAGATTTCATGATTTTTTTATTTTTAAATTTCTGACATGAAATTGATTACTTCCAATGTTGATTTTGGTAAATTATGATTTGAAATGTATTTTTTTATTTTTATAACTTCAGTGAATTTTAGATTTCTCAATTTGAAATACTGCAATGCCAATTTGAATTTGTTAAGTTAGCATTTGATTTTGACGAGTGCCAAATTGGACTGAAAAATTAATTAAAAATTATATTCAAGGAATCGTTCTGAAAGGATCAAGCTCAGTGAACGTTAACACACCGTTGGTTCTCACATGTGACGTTGAGTTTGCGAATAGTTATCAAAACCCAAAGACTCCATTGTGGTGTAAAGTTGACCAAGGGCGGACTATACCCTTGGGTCATTACTTTATCGGCCAAGTTGAGCATAATCAATCCTTGCTAGATACGAAATATGATATTTCCGTTAAATGGAACGGAAGTTTATATCAATCTGTTCTCAATGTACGCAGAGCGAGATTCAACGATGAAGGCATTTACGTCTGTGACTGGCAGTGCTATCGGTCATGGAAAGAGCAAAGTGTACAATATAATAATTCGATAAAAATTAAAATTATTCGTAAGTTGAGTTTTTGAGATCTTATTCACTAAAATTAACAATCAATATCTTTCATTATGCTTCTTAGATCTAATAGTTTAATCAACCCATTTATCTAATCTTATTATTTTCTGAGTGCATTGAGTTCAAGGTTTATGAAAGGTCTGTGAAGGTAATAATTACCTAACTAAATTAGCAAACTTGGAAGAGATACTTTTTTAAACAAGTAAACCTTTTATGAGTCATAATCATTTAATCACACACTAAGCAAAATTAAGAACCATTCAGATTGAACTTTTCTAAGAATGAAATTTCAGTGTTGTGGCAGCTTCCATAATTTTAGCTTAAAAACTAGGTTCGATAAAAAGAGAATCACAAGTGCTTGAGCCAATTCAAGTTAAAGGCTTTTAAAGATGCTTAAGAATATTTTTTGTCCCGAAAACTAAAATGTATTTTCTTCTTATTTGGTGCCACGTTTGGAGAAATGTTGACCAGATATTAACTGACTCTTAACAGACCTGAAATTTGTTCATGCGTGTAGAACAACACTAGAATTCTAAAGATTAGGGCTGAAACACAGCTCATCTCATGAATAAATAAATAATATCAGAGTTATAATCAGGGGCAGCTAACTTATAATCTTTGCTCCAAGCCTTCCAGGGGGTCATATAGAAGAGAATAAATAAAATTTAGGCATTTTTAATCATCTTAAAAATTCTTGAGGTGTAACTATTCAATCTGGTTAATCATGGATTTTAGAGAAATTAAAGAATAATTGATTATTCAAAGATCTCAGTTGTATTAGAAGTTTATGAATTGTACGCCTAAAAAGTTGTTATTTCCCCTTTCGATATCTCAAATCAACTTCGAATGCATCCACAATCAGTGCGGAGATCAAGCCGTCGTTAGTGCTCTACTTCTCAGAACCTTATATTTAGAGGATAGGGGCCACGAGTCATGAAACATAATTTCTGGTTTTCGAGCAAGCTAGGCTCAACAGTTATTATTTTTTGCTTCTTGATAAACCAATAAAACTACACTTTGTAATAGAGTATCATAGCCAAGGTTTATTAATAATCAATGATTATCAATTCTTATTTCAAGCAAATGCAGTAAACTCAAACTTTGATTTGAACCCATCTGCCGATGACCCCAATCTCAAAGGATCCGACAAGTACAAAGTTTTCAAGACTTTCCAATCGAAGCCGAACAACTCAAGAAATGTTTATCAAAACGTTTTATTAAAATTCATTACTATAATTTTATTTATAAACACCTTGTGAATATATGATATTTTTCGTAAATTGTCTGTTTTTTTTACTATTCTTCTTGAATTTCATAGCCGAGTCCAACTCTCTTCGGCTTTACAATAGGAGTTTTTTGAAACTATTTAAAGACTCAACTAACTTTGAGGATGCTTTATAGACATTATCTCATCAGAAAGAGGATCAAGATTGATTTAATAATTGCAAAAAAGATGCCTCGAAAAAGATATTATTTTATCTCAGACACTGATTCTAGAACACTCTGGCAGATTCAAATTAATCTTTTAATCATTTCACTCATCACGAACAAGATTATTGCTCCTTATAATAGCTAACAAAGCAATTGTTTCTAAGAAGATCTCTTACAAATATGGATCAAATTACCTAATACGTAGAGATTGGATGCCAGTGATCTTGAAAGTATCATAAAAATGGTATATCAGTCATAAATTATAAAATATCCTTAAATGTTTAGCTCTTTTCCAGTTTCAGTTTTCTATCATATTTACTTTCCTAATAATCATAAAAGGCTTTAAGAGAGGAAGGGTGTATTAGCTTTTTCATACTAGAAAAAAAATGACGAAAAATTTACATATTTAATGAATTTTGCATATATATTTTTATATATTTGGTAGCTTGAAGGACCACTCTTTCTCTTGAGAGTTACTAAAAATATAGATCTTGAGAAATATAGTTGGAGGTGATTGATTGAGATCATACTTTCGAGAAGAAGGACCTAATGAAAATAATCAGATCAATCCGAAATAACATTTTTGGATCTCAATCATCATGGATTTCTCAAATCTTACAGACATTGGCGAGTACTTGAATTATAATTCTCATCCGATGTATGAGGATTATCAAAATACCTTTGTTATTTGATGAGAGAATCTTGAAAAAACGTGTAACAAAAAACTAAGTAAATTTTAATCTCTGTTTAAATTTGACGTAAAAAATGTTACAATATCTTGATTGTACTATTGTCTAAAGCTTTCGTAAGATGCAGTGTGAGTTTCTTAAATAGATCACTAACGTGCACTAGTTCATTCAATTTAACAATTTTCACTCTCAAAACACCTTTTCAAGATACCCTATCAATTTTAAGAATATATTCTAAAAATACATTATTTTACTTTGAGAATAATATGCTTAAATATTCGAATCTAACTAGTATGTGACTGTCCAAATTTCAATGACCAATCAAAATTCTCTGTCCTAAATGAATAGTGCATACTGTTTTCTTTGTCATTATTACAGATTAATATGATGAACTTGGACTTAGGAACAAATTCATTTGGGCAAATTTTGGGAAGCTCCCGTTGTTACTCATGTTTAAGTGAAAATCAAGAATTATGTCATCTACAAATAAAAATAAATCTAGACTTTTTAAATACAACCTTAAACCAGAGTCCAAGATTTTATTCTGAAAATGTGTTGAAACTATTCCCTTATTGAGACTTATCAGCATAGCTTCTAGAACAATCAGTTATTTTGTTAATAATCAATTGTCTTCGTGAAGTGCATTATGTCCTTGATTGATTGCCTTAGTTAGGCTATCACCTTCTGGAGATTTTATTGTTCGTTATTTTCAAACCAAGCTCTACTGATGGGTATAAATGAAACGCGTAAAGAGCTGTTTGATAATCATTTATCTAAGACTAAAATCTCCTTACTTCCATGACAAAATCGTTCACTTACAGAATGAAGGCATGTAAGAAATAAGAAAACTTGTTATTTGCCTGTACTTGAGGACGCTATACTTGGTCACAATTGATCGATCAGCCATTATCTCTGCCTTTCCGAATAGTCAATTAAAGGATTGAACGAACATCTATTATGTTTACAAAACTTATCCTTTTAGGAATCGGGCGTATATTTTGGGCAAAGTTGTTTATCATTGAGGCTTTGGTAAGCTTAAAGATGCCTTATATTTAAGTATATATCTCCTAGGTTGACGGACATGTAATCCTGAATCAGCATGTACCTTTGAGATAGAGGAATTTCTGCTATTATACTTAATACGACGAAAATAATGTAATTATTTTTGACCTGTTACAGAAGCAATCTTAGAACCTTGATTAGTATTAGCTAGCATTTCGTATTATTGATTTCTTTGATCTTTAGAGGACTTGACCTTCAGGTATTAATACCTATTAAATACATTATAAAAGAATGTATCGAATCTAAGATGAACAAATATTACTCATTGTGTTTTTAATTTTAAAAATAATAATAGAAGAAAATTCAAATTTTAAGGACTTTTTTCGCAACGATCAACACAATCCAAATAGTCTAAATCTCTTAAGACAAAAAATAAGAATATCGGTTTCAACCTGGAGAATTTGAGTAGGAAAATAGATACATTAAGTAATTTCAGTTATCTAAGGCAGCTTTGTAAAAACTTTGTACCATCTGACATTATTATTAGTTCAATCTACCAGAGGCTTGATAAGAAGCTTTTGTTACTTACTTTGAGGAGAGTATATTCCCTCCGCGGTGAATCACCTCCATATGACATAATTTATACAAAAGACTTATAAAAGTGAGATGTATGTATCACGGAAGGTTGACCGATCAACCTTAAGAGGGGTAAATTAATAATTTATACCTTGACTTTCTCGTTTCAATGCCAATAGGTTGACGTAGCTCTTTCATTTACGAGGCTTCAAGGAGTATCTCAGACCTGAAGAGAGTCATTATCGGTCCACACTTTATAAATGAAGTTAATTGCTCCGTACTTTCCCATTCTCTACAGCAAGGGGAAATGTTCAAATCACTGGGAAAGGCTTGATTCAACTTCATCAAGAGATACGAGGTCTAATGTATGCGGTAATAGAGAAATTACGAGTAATTTGGACAAAATAAATGAAAAGTTAAGACGAAGAGAAGGAATCTTGAAAGAATCAGTAAGCTAAAATCTCATCAATGCAATCTTCACAACCCCTAATAAAAAGCGGCACTCGATGGATCCTACACTTTCTTTGTACTCTTAATTTCCTCATATTCTCTTTGAGCCGATGCAAATTTCTGACGAGAAACGGTAAATTTTCAAAAAAATCTTATGGGTAATTATCAAAATCAAGTGGAGGGGTAGACATTAATATTACAACCTATAGAACAGTCCAGTTGAAATTATTATGAATAAGTGGAGTTTTAATGTTAATATTAATAACAAGTGTAAATTTTGTTCACAGTTTTTGTTAGCTGTTCAGTAGTGAATCCTTAATAAGAATTTGTGAAATAATCGATTTCAACTTTTGTCGGTGTTTCAGGCAGTTTTGGTTCTGATCAATCTTCTAACTTTGGAATAAGTAATTAGTAGAGCAGCCCAAAAAAGTCCATCAAAATTATTTTTTTAGTCCATTTCTCAATGATGAATTAGTCCCTAAAATCCAATTAGGTGAAATTTTCATGCTAAATCCATTTAATGCCCAAATTATGACTCAAAATACAATGTCTGTTACATTTTTTTTCAAGTTCAGGATGCATTTTGATTGGAAGAGACCAAATATTCAATTTCTAAAATCGTGACCCCTACAAAATGTTTTTCTTCTTCAATGCTTGTGATAAGATAGTTGCGAATTGAGGAAAAATTCTGGCTCATTGCAACCCGGTGTTGACGATAAATTATTCTACTGATAATGGTTAATGACTACTCGAAAGTAGTTTGGTGGGTCGCCAGGTATTAATTTCTAAGGACTGACTCATAACAACTTCACACAACCAAGGATTCCTTCTGGATCGTAGATCCCCGTACTACCTAAACACCAAGTGCAGACGCGTTTCGTCTTATCAGTAAGGGAATGAGGGGAAGATAGATTGTTAAAAGAGGAAGGCCAAAATTTACCAAACTGCATGATGTAAGTTTTACTACCATTTAATGGGAGTCCCATTTTTAACAGAGTCAAATTCACTATTCACAATATAAAAATCGAATTATGTAAAATCTGTGATAAAAATAATAATATTTTCTATAATAAAACTATGATTCCATAGTGTGTGTCCCGACCATTATTAGTAAGTGTGCAGGAATAAGATCCAAAAATATTATCGACTAAAATTTCGATGAATGATGAGTGAGGGCCAATTGGAAAATTTCAAAGAGTTGGTTTATAGTGGTTAATCTACTGTACCCAAACGTCTCCCAAGTGTACTGATGACGCCTGATAGGCAGAAATACCGGTATTTGCAGATTCCTCTTTGAAACATACAATTGGTTCTTTCTCTTTATAA